>MCJB01021632.1:0-56558 GCA_002018475.1 Nicotiana obtusifolia | reverse complement strand
GGGGAGGGGGGGTTGTACATCGCAATTGCAAAGGGAACCTCGCATTTGCGGATTGTGTGTAGTTCGCATTTGCGAGCATTCCTCCGCTTTTGCGAACTCTGATAGCTATAGACAACTTCGCACATGCGAAGCTTTTATTCGTATTTGCAACATCTGTGCACCCGATGTAGTGTCTCGCATTTGCGACCAATATTTGGCATATGAGGGTATCGCATTTGCGAGTAAGTGTTCGCAAATACGACACCTGTAGCTCGGTGAAAGAGGAAAAAAATGGGAATTAGCTCATTTTATATCATTTATCAACCCTAAATACTCTATAGGCGATTTTTGAAGAACCTTTAGAAATTATGAATTTTGGGTAGAATTTAGAAATTTTATAAAATTGAGATTTAGACCTCACATTAAGGTCGGATTTCGAAATAAATCACATAACCGGGCTCGAGAATAAATGGGTAATCGAGTTATGGTCCGAATCTCGGATTTTGACCAAGCAAGCCGGAAATTGACTTTTGTTAACATTTTTTAAAAATGATCAAAATTGAACTTTTTTCATTTGTGGGTAGTTTTTAAAGCTTATTTTGAACTTTTTGATCAATAATTGGCTAGATTAGGTTGGTTTGGAGGCTTGTTCAAAAGGCAAGGTCGTGGTTGATTGATTGGTTCGGTTGTGGCGTGGGGTAAGTATCGTGTTTAACTTTGACTTGAGGGAATTAGGACTTGTTGGTCTATTTACTATCACTACAAGAAATTTAATTTTTAACGATCATTTCTTAACTAAGGGACATAAATAAGTGTACTTATAGCAACCAAACTTTTTTTCCAGTCGTTGAAACTAATTTTTGGCTCAATATTAACAAGGGGATAGTATTCGGCTGTTAAAATATAACACAGCCTGTTGTTAAACAATTATTAATGAAAAAGTGGTGCTAAATTTTTCCTCTTTTTTCCAACCCACATCTGCGCCAAATCTCATTCCCCCCTCCCCCCAAATAAAAAAGAAAAAACCCTAGGACTTCTCGTAAACCTTTGTTTTGAAGGAGCAACTACTATATCTCCTGCCACGAAGCGTATTAGAGAAACCGCTCGTCTCCTTTATTGACAACAACTGCTCATGAGTTTCTTCTCATCAAGGTAAGGTTCAAAATTTTACTTTTTTTTATGTGAATTAATTAATAATTTTGCTAGAAAAGACATCTGAACTAGAAGTAAGGATGAGAGAGTCCAAAGCATATAGATTGTGATTTGACTCCCCATCTGTTGAGCCAACATAAAAAACAATGAACTAACAAATCTTTTCTGGTGTAATGTGGTGGACGAAACATCACTCTCAATTAGGCTTAGTTAGAGATTTTGTGGTACGTTGAGGAAGAAATTTCATGATATTAAAGTGCTTTCGGGGTTTATAGTCGTAAAACAATAAATTTTGCCGTCTAAATCTCTGTAAGAGGGATAAAAATGTCATCGTTTGATCAGGAAAATGCTGCTATAATTCACCTTAAAATTATTACTACGAAAGATGACGGTGGTCACTTGACAGAAACATTTCATTCGTCTCTTACCAAACTACTGTATCTTATTACAATTGGGAGAATGTTCCCTGAATTTGAAAAAAGTAACATTCCTGACATTAGAAATGACTATATATTTTGTAACTCTATGCACCACCATTTGGTCTAAAATTAACTTTTTTTGTAATAGAGTTAATAGGAGAGCAGATAAAAGTTTATTAAACAGGTGTAAAAATATTGCAGGACTCAAAGTTAGAGAAAATATTGTGCTTCCTGGTTTTGATTAAATATTGAAAGGTGATACTTCCTTTCCTCATGAAGAAGAAGAGATGCACGACACTCAGAGAAGTGAAATAAGTATTTTATTATCAAAAATTTTAAGATTTTTTTGTTCTTATTGTACAATAACTATTTTTATATTTGACTTCAATTGAAATTTGCAGGGCTATGTAAATCTGAAAAGATAAAAAAAGTGAGAGGAACGAATATGTGTAATAACGTTTTCAAAGTTAAAGGAAATGTTGTACCTCCTGGTTTTGATCAAATATTGGAAGGTGATACTCCCTTTCCTCATGAAGAAGAAGAGATGCAGGGCACTCAAAGAAGTGAAATAAGTATTTTATTATCTCAAGCTATAAGATTTTTTTTTATTGTTATTGTACAAGAACTATTTTTATATTTGACTTAAATTAGATTTGCAGGGTCATGTAAATCTGAAAAGGTAAAAAAGTGAAAGGAACGAATAGGTGTAAAAATGTTACTCAAAGTTGGAGAAGTTGTGAGTCACTTTCTACCACAATAGAGTTGTTGGACAACATCATGCCTCATTTACGATACACATTGGTATATTGGTTCGTGATCGTAATATGCGCCCATTGTGAGTACACCCATAGGCAGGCATCGAAGAATATAAGCTACAACACATGTGGAAAGCTGTTACAGTAAAGATTTAAAGCATTACTTTCTTGATTTGCCTTCTCCATTTCTTCTTTCACAAATGAAAGAAAATAAATGTGAGCTTACATTTTTGCATTCAATGATTGGTTAATTGCATACCATATTCGATAGCAATTGTAAAGTCAAGATGGATAGCTCCCTGGTATGACAGTTGGCTATGAAAAATTTGTTTAATTAATCTAATTTTACATAAGGAGTTTTAGCCTAAACTGGAGACAAAGGGTTGAGAAATTATTGGATGTTCATAAACGGGAAAGTCTTGGAGTTATTGTAGAAATAGCTTATTGCTTTAGCCTTTGGGTATTTTCTTCCTGTTTTGGTCCACAATATAGTGGGCTGTTTGTTAAGTTGGTTCTTTTCGCCAGCCAGGAGTTTGAAACAAATATTACCCTATCATGTGCAGGCAGTATGTGCTTAAAGTAGGAACATTCTTTGTTTACCTTAAAACCCAGATGGGCAAGTCCTTCCCCTTCATCTTAGACTCTATGGACTAAATGTTTGATTGACCCAAAAAAAGAGAATAGTTTTCTGGTGTCCTTCCTAACTTGAAAAATTGTTGGTGAAAAATCAATGCTTTTGATTATTTATCAGTATTTTTAGAATCCATAAAATCATGGTCCTATTTGAAAAATTCGCATAGTATCAATTTCAGAAGATTATCCATATATTTAGCTAGAAGAAATGTTGTTGCCTTAGCATATCCTCAGACGTTGTACATGGTTACGGAATGTGTTAACATAATTGCACAATATACTACTACGTGGGAATGCTCCATATCCCTCTTTCGGCATTTTCTGGTGACCCATATCCCTTTTCGGCATTTTCTGGTTTTCCTACTTTGTTTCTCCGATGCAAACAATTTGGCCACAATTTTCAAAGTTTCTATGTTATGACTTGATCTAGAGTATACCTTGTAATATTGAGTATACATTTTTTTTTTTTCATACAACATTGACTAAGATTGGACTTAAAATTTGACATACCTCAAAAAATATGTCTTGAGATAGTGATATATTTCTCACAAAACATGTGCTTTTCTTATATTAAAAAAAGATAGTGAGATACATACATGAAATCCAATCACTTGGAAGTCTTATGGCTTTGAAATGGATATAAAATATCGGATAGTATAATCTGGAATGATAGAGATTATTATTGTAGGTCTAGATTAAGCACAATAACTGAAGACAAAATAAGTTTAAAATTCCATTATGAACCACAACCATTTAAGCTTTATCATATCTTTTGATACACACAATTAAATTTTTATTTTTATAATTTATAAGATAAGTCTCATATTTAATGGTACTTGTGAAATATTATAGGACAAATTTTACAGTGATAACATAAATGATCAACGAGATCATGTCTTGAAACATATGAGAAAATTATGGAATAATTGGAGAGGGTCGATGCACAAGAAAATTAAGTCTAAGCCATTCTGTTATGCTCTAAAAGTGGTGACAAATGCGGTAGATAAGAGTTTTGAGTTATGATTTTATAGCTAATTATAAACATTGTGTTATATTAAGTGGCAGACCAGAATTTTATTGGTGTGTTGTTAATTTAGGAGACACGTACAAAAAACTCGGTCAAAAGGTTTAAAATGAGTATGCCTCATCGTACGGGTAGTAAGCCAATTAGGGAGATTGTTTATGCATTAGTTAGTAAATCATATAATTGTATTCTATTAAGAAACCTCATCTTTGTTACAAAGATTTTTTTTAGACTCATAAGAAGAACAACAAGCTTGTAGAATCTGAAATCAATAAGAAATATGTATGTTTATTGATAGTTTTCAATTTAAATTATTGTTTTACTGTGTTGTATTATTTTAATTAAATTATTTTTTATTTTACAAGCCAAAATCAAAGAATTGGTACAATTTGAATCGTCTCTTACAAACATTGAGGTTATAAAAAGGTGCTTCGGACCTCAACGAAAGAGTCATGTAATTGGATTTGGTGGTGGGATAGCCGCTAAGGAGTTGAAAGGTGATAATTCCTCTAAAGCTGCATTGTTGGAAAAGTTGAATGCTACTGAAAAAGAAAAAGAATCACTCAAAGGATGCCTGAAAGGGCTAGAGAACAAATATGATGAGCTAGAGAGTAAATACGCACAACTTACAGAGATAGTGTTTCATCAGTCTTCATCATCATCTTCAAGTGATCAATAGATTAAATTATTTAACAAGTTAGTAGATTGAAAATCCAATTTTACTCTGTGATGAACATATTGCAATGGTTAGCAGTTGATTTTACTAGTTTATCACACTCCTGTCTTGTGATTAAAATTCCTATTTGAGAATATGAGAGCATTTGTCACGACCCGAAATTCGCAACTTCGAGGTCGTGATGTCGCCCAACATTTCACTCGTTATGCAAGCCAATATTGGAGTAATTCTTAAGCCCATTTTTAAACAATTCAAATAATTAAGACCAATTAATCTGAAATGAAACTAAAATGAAGTACAAAGTAGCATAATAACCCAAAATATCTAAGTACACCCCGGATCTGGAGTCACAAGTACACGAGCTACTAGAAGTTCTATACATGGAGTCTGAAATAAATACAATTGTTTCAAATGAAATGAACAGTAAATGAGGAAAGAGGAAGGGGACTTCAAGGTCTGCGGACGCCACCAGATCTACCTCGAGTCTCCAAAAGTGATAATCCGAGCTGATGCACCTCACATACAGCTGGGACCAGTACTAAAATCTGCACAAGAAGTGCAGACTGTGGTATGAGTACAACCGATCCAATATACTCCGTAAGTGCTGAACCTAAGCTCGACGAGGTAGTGACGAGGCTATGACAGGACACTAACGTAATTAACCTGTACAAACGAGGATATGTGTGCCACATAACAACAAATAGTGATTTAATACGTATGATTTGGAAGGGGACATGCGAAAGGGAAACATGATACAATAGCTACAACAGGAATGACGGCATAAGTCAGTCAAATAAATCATCAACTAATGAAAACGGATACATAATGAATGAAGACGGCATGACATCAACCATCATGCTTTTACTCTCAACCTCCCTAGGAAACAATAATAATGGCACAGCATCACCCTTCGTGCTTTTACTCTCAACCTCTCCATGAAACGATAAATATGGCACGGCATCACCCTTCGTGTTTTTACTCTCTTTCTCACTATGTATTATCTATAAATGAAGCAATAAGCGACACGGCATCACCCTTCGTGCTTTAACACTCTCCGTTACCATGTAATAATGAATATATAAATTTGGGAGATTAATAATGCAAGAATAAACCTTACGTCAATAATGGTTCCAAGATGCCAAACCTTAACTTTCAAAAGTACTCAACTATCATAATTAATTCATAAATGCGGAAAGAAAGATCAAGTAAGTAACAAACTAATCTAATCATGGATGTCATAATTAAAGAAGGCAATAAATTACAAGGAAACAAGTCCCACCTGCATGCTTTACCCAACAGCAGTGCATAAGTACTCGTCACCTCACATATACGTTGTACCCAAACAATTAAACACGTAGGAAATAGGCAAATAAGTCCTAATCCCTCAAGTCAAGGTTAACCACGACACTTACCTCACTCCACAATCAACTCAGAGCTCCACCGGGGCCTTTCCTCTAGAATCGGCCTCCAAACCAATCGTATCTAACTAAAATCGACTCGATAACGTCAAATAATGCTAAGGGAATCAATTTCAATGCATAAAGTTAGGATTTTTATAATTTTCCCAAAAAGTCAAAAAAGGCCAACCCGGCCCCGCTTGGTCAAAACCCGAGATTCGAACCAAAACCCATTTACCCATTCACCCCCGAGCTCGATTATGTAATTAGTTTCAAAATCCGACCACAAATTGATGTCTAAATCCTGAATTTGCAAAAACTCCCCTAATTCTTCACAAATCCCTAGTTTTCTACCACGGAAGAACAAAGATTAAGGCTAAAAATTAATGGGCGATGTTAGAAATAAAAAAATGAGTTAAAGTATATTAACCTATGAATTGGTGATGAATTTTCTCTTCAAAATCGCCCCTAGGCCGAGCTCTAATGGAAAGATGGTGAAAATGGGTAAAATCCCGTTTTTGAAATGTTTAAATGACTGGGCGTCAGGCCTTCTTCGCGTTCACAAAAGGCCTGCCACGATCACGAAGCACAGCAGCCTAATTGGCCTACGCGTTCGTGAGTTACCCTTCGCGTTCGTGAAGGCTTACACACACCTGCCCCTGTGTTCGTGATCCTAGTGCTACGTTCGAGAAGAGTAAAGGTCAGTTCCCCTTCCAAGCCCATACTTTGCGAGAAGCTGGTCGTGTTCGCTAAGGGTAAACTCCCTAACACTGCACGTTCGCGACCCAACTATCTCATTCGCGATGAAGAAATCCTCCCCAGTCCCAGATTCCCCTTCGCAATTGCATAACACATGACACCAGATGCAGTAGAAACTTAAGAAACCAGAATTTTCTAAGTCCAAAACACCCGTAGCCTATCCAAAACTCACCCGAGGCCTCGGGGCTCCAAACCAAACATGCACACAAGTCCAAAAATATTATACGAACTCGCTTGCATGATCAAAATACCAAATTAACACCTTGAACTACGAATTGGACACCAAAATGAATGAAATTCTCAATAAATATTAAGAACTTTTATTTTAACAACTGGACGTCCGAATCAAGTCAAATCAACCCCGTTTTGCATCAAATTTTTCAGACAAGTTGTAAATACTAAAATGGACCTATACCAAGTTCCGAAAATAAAATTCAGGCCCAGTAGCAACAAAGTCAAATATCTGTAAAACTTGAAATTTCTTTAAATCTTTAAACTTCTAAATTTCAAAAAATTGCGATAAATCAAGCTAGGGACCTTCGAATTCGATTTTGGGCATACGCCTAAGTCCCAAGTCACGATACGGACCCACCGGAACTATCAAAATACGGATCCGAGTCCGTTTGCCAAAACGTTGACCGAATTCAACTCAAATGAGTTTTAAGGCATGATTTTACATTTTAATCAACGTTTCACATAAAAACCTTCCTGAAAATGACACGGACTGCGCACGCAAATCGAGGAAGGCTAAAAGGAGCTATTTGAGGTTTTGAAACACAGAATTAAGGGTTAAAGCTCTAGATGACCTATCGGGTCATCACATTCTCCACCTCTAAAACAAATGTTCGTCCTTGAACGGACATAGAAAAGTACTTGGACTGGTGAAAAGGTGTGGATATCTACTCCGCATGTTCGATTCGGACTCCCAAGTGGCTGCCTCGATCGCTGACCTCTTCACTACACTCGAACTAAAGGATAACTCTTTGACCTCAACTGACAGACTTGCCGGGCTAGAATAGCCACTGACTCCTCCTCATAAGTCAAATCCTTGTCCAATTGGACTGAGCTGAAATCTAGCACATGGGACGGATCACCGTGATACTTCCGGAGCATAGACACATGGAACACCGGATGGAATGCTGATAAACTAGGTGGCAATGCGAGCCTGTAGGTCACCTCACCTACTCTCTCCAGAATCTCAAAGGGTCTGATATACCTAGGGCTCAATTTTCCCTTATTTCTTAACCTCATCACACCCTTCATGGGTGGAGCAATACTCTCTTTCCAACCATGAATGCAACATCACAAACTCTACGATCGGCATAACTCTTCTGCCTAGATCGGGCTGTGCAAAGTCGATACTGAATAATCTTGACCTTATCCAAGGCATCCTGTACCAAATTTGTACCCAACAACTGAGCCTTCCCGGGCTCAAACCATCCAACTGGTGAACGACACCGCCTCCCGTATAATGCCTCATAGGGAGCCATCTGAATGCTCGACTGGTAGCGGTTGTTTTAGGCAAACTCCGCAAGTGGCAAGAACTGATCCCAAGAACCCCTGAAATCCATAGCACAAGCGCGAAGCATGTCCTCCAGTATCTGAATAGTGCGCTCGGACTGTCTGTCCGTCTGAGGATGAAATGATGTGCTCAACTCAACCTGCATTCCCAATTCACACTGTACTGCCCTCCAGAAGTGCGAGGTGAACTACGTACCTCGATCAGAAATGATAGACACAGGCGCACCGTGAAGACATACAATCTCGCGGATGTAGATCTTAGCCAACCGCTCTGAAGAATAGGTAACTGCCTCAGGAATGAAATGTGCTGACTTGGTCAGCCTGTCCACGATGACCCATACCTCATCGAACTTCCTCTGAGTCCGTGGGAGTCCAACAACAAAATCTATAGTGCTATACTCCCACTTCCACTCAGGAATCTCTAACTTCTGAAGTAAACCACCAGGTCTCTGATGCTCGTGCTTTACTTGCTGACAATTTAGACATCGAGCTACATATGCAACTATATCATTCTTCATCCTTCTCCACCAATAATGCTGCCGCAAGTCCTGATACATCTTGGAGGCACCCGGATGAAAAGAATACCGGGAACTGTGGGCCTCCTCAAGAATCAAATCAAGCCCATCCACATTGGCACGCAAATACGACCCTGTATCCTCAGAACTCCATCATCTCTAATAGTAACCGGCTTGGACCGCTGTGCCGCACCATGTCCCTAAGGACAAGCAAATGAGGGTCATCATACTGCCGCTCTCTGATGTGCTCATACAAGGAAGACCGAGCGACTGTGCAAGCTAGAACACGGATGGGCTCTAAAACGTCTAAACTCACGAACTGATTGGCCAAAGCCTAGACATCTGATGCAAGTGGTCTCTCACCAACTGGAATGTACACAAGGCTGCACATACTCATTGCCTTTCTACTCAAGGCATCGGCCACCACACTGGCCTTCTCGAGGTGATACAAAATGGTGATATCATAGTCTTTCAACAGCTCCAACAACCTCCTTTGCCTCAAGTTGAGATCCTTTTGCTTGAACAAATACTGTAGACTCCGATGATCTGTGAATACCTCGCATGACACACCGTTAAGGTAGTGACTCCAAATCTTCAGCGCATGAACAATGGCTGTCAACTCTAAGTTGTGAACAGGGTAATTCTTCTCATGAACCTTCAACTACCACGATGCATATGTGATCACCCTACCTTCCTGCATAATAACCGTACTGAGCCCAATACGAGATGCATCGCAATACACCGTGTAAGATCCTGAACCTGTGGGAAATACCAACACTGGCGCCATAATCAAAGCACTCTTAAGCTTCTGAAAGCTTAACTCACACTCGTCTGACCATCTGAATGGGGCACCCTTCTAGGTCAATCTGGTCAATGGGGTTGCTATAGATAAAAACCCTTCCACAAACCGCCAGTAATAACCTGCCAAACCCATGAAACTATGAATCTCTGTAGCTGAAGTGGGTCTAGGCCAGTTCTGAACTGCCTCAATCTTCTTAGGATCTACCTTTATGCCCTCTACCGATACGACGTGCACCAAAAAGGCGACTGAGTCTAACCAAAATTAGCAGTTTAAAAATTTGGCATATAACTGGCTATCTCTCAGAGTCTGAAGTACAATCCAATGATGCTTCTCGTGCTCCTCCCGACTGCGGGAGTAGATCAAGATATCATCAATAAATACAATCACAAAGGAATCCAAGTAGGGCTTGAAAACCCGGTTCATCAAATCCATAAATGCTTCTGGGGCATTTGTCAACCCAAATGACATCACAAGAAACTCATAATGCCCATACTGAGTCCAAAAAGCTGTCTTAGGGACATCAGATGCCCTAATCTGGTAGCCAGACCTCAAATCAATCTTCGAAAACACCTTGGCACCCTGAAGCTGATCAAATAAATCATCAATCTGTGAATACACATCCTCATCAATGCATCTTTTATCAGACCCCTGCCCTCTCTCCTGAGCAAGAACCATCTTGATCTGCCTAGCAACATTTACAGCCGTCTGAAAGGAAATATCACCCCCTGTCTCCTTGGCCATCTGTAGCCTGATAGTGTAAGTGAATCCATCAATAAATCTCCTCTCCCTCTCCCTCTCAGTAGGAAGCAAGATAAGGGCCTGACGAGGTAGATCCACAAAACGGGTCTCGTACTGAGTAACAGTCATACTGCCCTGCTGGAGACGCTCAAATTGCCTGCGGTAATCCTCTCTCAATGTGATAGGGAGAAACTTCTCTAGAAATAGCTGTGAGACTGATCCCAAGTAAGTGCAAGCGACCTAGCTGGTCTAGTCAACATATAATCTCTCCACCGCCTTTTGGTGGAACCCGTCATCTGAAACACAGCCAAATCGACCATATTGGTCTCAACTATACCCATGTTCCGCAACACCTTATGGCAGCGGTCAAGATAATCCTGTGGGTCCTCAGAAGGTGTACCACTGAAGTGAACTGGAAAGATCTTAGTAAACTTGTCCAATCTCAATAAAGCCTCAGAAGGCATGGCGAGCCTATCATCGGCCTGTGCCGCAATAACCGGTGAACTACCCCAACTGGCGGGGCTGTTGGAGTCGGATATTGGGGAGCCATCTGCTCCGGAGTATGAGTAGCGGGAGTTTGTGCTCCTTTCCCAGCCTGAGAGATGGCTGGTGCCACCGATATTGTACTGGCCTGGGCCACACTCTCCATAAGGCCCACCAAACAGACTAGAGCGTCCTGAAGCACTAGAGTGGCGATGAACCCTTCCAGGACCTGAGTTGATCTAACAGGTACGGTCTGAGCTGGAACTTCCTCATCAAAATCTACCTGAGGCTCCACTACTGGTGCTGCTGCTTGAGCTGTAGGCTGAGCTCTGCCTCGGCCTCGGCCTCTGGTGCGACCTCAGCTCGACCTCTGCCCCAAGTAGGAGCAGCCACTGGGGGCTCCGACTGCTATCCATTTGTAAAAGTAGTACGTGTTGTCACCATCAGCGAGAGAACAAGAATAGAAGACTTCAATCATCAATGTTAGAATAAAATCGCACGACAGAGAAGAACATAAGTGAAATTGTTCCTCAACTCCATAGCCTCTGGAAGATAAGTACAAATGTCTTCGTACTGATCCTCCAGATTCTACTAAGCATGCTCGTGACTCATGAGACTTAGGCAACCCAGCTCTGATACCAACTTGTCATTACCTGAAATTCCCACCTTCGAGGTCGTGATGACTCCTAACATTTCACTCAGCTAGGCAAGCCAACGTTAGAGTAATTCTGCCCATTTTTTAAGCAATTCAAATAATTAAGACCAATTAAACTGAAATGAAACTAAAATGAAGTACGAAGTGGCATAATAACCCCAAATATCTAAGTACACACCGGATCTGGTGTCACAAGTACACGAACTACTAGAAATTCTACACATGGAGTATGAAATAAATACAATTGTTTAAATGAAATGAACAGTAAATGGAGAAGGACAAATGGGACTTCAAGGTCTGCGGACGCCGGCAGATCTACCTCGAGTCTTCAAAAGTGATAATCTAAGCTGATGCACCTCACGTACAGTTGGGACCAGTACCAAAATCTGCACAAGAAGTGCAGAGTATAATAAGAGTACAATCGACCCAATGTACTTCGTAAGTGCCGAGCCTAACCTCGATGAGGTAGTGACGAGGCTATGATAGGATACTCAGGTAATTAACTTGTACAAACGAGGATATATGTGCCACATAGCAATAATAGAGATTTAATACGTATGATTTGGAAGGGGACATGTGAAAGGGAAACATGATATGATAGTTACAATAGGAATGATATCATAAGATAATCAAATAAATCATCAACTAATGAAAACGGATAAAAATAATAAATGAAGACGGCACGGCATCACCAATCATGCTTTTACTCTCATCCTCAAAAATTTAATGGCGCGGCATCACCCTTCGTGCTTTTACTCTCAACCAATCCATGAAATGATAAATATGGAACGGCATTACCCTTCGTGCTTTTAATCTCTTTCTCACTATGTATTAATCAATAAATGAAGCAATAAGCGGCACAGCATCACCCTTCGTGCTTTAACACTCTCCCTTACCAAGTAGTAATAAATATAAAATTTGGGAAATAGATAATGCAAGAATAAACCTTACGTCAATAATGGTTCCAAGATGCCAAACCTCAACTTTCAAAAATACTCAACCATCACAATTAATTTATAAATGCGGAAAGAACGATCAAGTAAGTAATAAACTAATGTAAGCATGGATGTCATAATTAAAGAAGGCAATAAATTACATGGAAACAAGTCCCACCCGCATGCTTTACCCAACAACAGTTGATAAATACTCGTCACCTCACATATACTTTGTACCCAAATATTTAAACACGTAGCAAATAGGCAAACAAGTCCTAATTCCTCAAGTCAAGATTAACCACAATACTTACCTCACTCCGCAATCAACTCAGAGCTCTACCAGGGCCTTTCCTCTAGCCCGCCTCCAAACCAATCGTATCTACCAAAATCGACTCGATAATGTCAAATAATGCTAAAGGAATCAATTTAAATACATAAAATTAGAATTTTTACACTTTTCCCAAAAACTCAAAAAACGCCAACCCTAGGCTCGCTTAGTCAAAACCCGAGATTTGAACCAAAACCCATTTACCCATTCACCCCGAGCCTGATTATGTAATTAGCTTTGAATTATGACCCCAAATTGAGGTCTAAATCCTGAATTTGCAAAAAAACCCCAATGCTTCCCAAATCCCTAGTTTTCTACCATGGAAGAACAATGATTAAGACTAGAAATTAATGGGTGATGTTAGAAATGGAAGAAAATGAGTTAAAGTATACTAACCTAGAAATTGGTGATGAATTTTCTCTTCAAAATCTCCTCTAGACCGAGCTCAAATGGAAAGACGGTGAAAAATGGGTGAAATCGCTTTTTTGAAATGTTTAAATGATTGGGCATCAGGCCTTCTTCGCGTTCTCGAAGGGCCTGCCGCGATCGCGAAGCACAACAACCCAATTGGCCTACGCGTTCGTGAGCTACCCTTCGCGTTCGCAAAGACTTACACCCACCTGCTCCCACGTTCGCGATCCTAGTGCCGCGTTCGCAAAGAGTAACGGTCAGTTCCTCCCTCCTGGCCCATACCCCTACAGTTTCGCGAGAAGTTACTCGCGTTCGCAAAGGGTAAAGCCCCCTATACTCCGCGTTCGCGACCCAACTATCTTGTTCACGATGAAGAAATCCTCCCCAATCCCAGATTCCCCTTCGCGATCGCGAGAGAGGCTTGGGGATCCCGTAGCACATGACACTAGAAGCAGCAGAAACTCAAGAAACCAGAATTTTCTATGTTCGAAACACCCGTAGCCTATCCAAAACTCACCCGAGCCCTCGAGGCTCTAAACCAAACATGCACACAAGTCCAAGAACGTTATATGAACTCGCTCGCGTGATCAAAACACCAAAATAACACCTAGAACTACGAATCGGACACCAAAATGAATGAAATTTTTAGTAAAACTTAAGAACTTTAATTTTAACAATTGGACGTCCGAATCACGTCAAATCAACTCTGTTTTGCACCAAATTTTGCAGACAAGTCGTAAATACTGTAATGGACCTATACCAAGTTCCAAAATCAAAATCCAGGCCCACTAGCAACAATGTCAAACATCGGTCAAACTTAAAATTTCTTTAAACCTTTAACTGATTGAGTTTTTCTTTATTGATTCAAAATGAGCTTGAAGGAGGTAGCCTTTTCAGCTTACCTCCTCTTATTAATTCTCATTGATCAATCCTTTTTCTCGCTTTTAGGAAATTTCTCTGCAGTTCTTAGAGTACCTTCAAATTGTTAAAGCCCCTTTGAATCATTTCTCTCATAGATCCAATTCTTTTGGTTCTTTACACCGATGTAAACTCCCTGCTAATAGGCAGTTGGAACTTCTTAGTTTATTCTCTGAATTGGAACATCAAAAGGCAAATTATATAGGATCACGACATATAAATCCAGAAGATTGTTAGAAAGAGTAGTTAAGAAGAGTATAATACTCTAAAAGGAAACTTTGAAGGGAAATATACACTAATATCAATTCAACGAACCTGTGCAACCCGTAAATTGTTATACATCTCTAGAACATATATATTGAGTGCATTTCTGTGGTACTTTTGATCAGAATGTCTTATGAAATATACTGCAATCCGCAAAATGTTAAATATCTCAAGAAGTTATTGACTGTGTTGATATGTCTCAAATGCAGTATTTGACTGATTTTTCTCAAGTACATATTGGTTGAACTTTCTTCTTTAGTTTTTTTGATCAGATTGTCTTATGAAATCTAACTATGTTGATATTGTTGGTGCTGCAGCAGAAATAGCTTTTTCATGTGCCCATTAAATAGTTTACTTAGGAAAATTAACTCATTTTCTTATCTCAATCGCCCGTCCCCATGATCTGTAGAATTGCAAGAAGCTCGATACAGGATTTGCTTCCCAAAAAATGCTCGTTGTGCATGTTTTAATATAACAGGATTGAGTGATGTAAGACTATACGTCATTACTAGGGCACAAAGATTTAATTGTTCTTTTCACAAGATAGAAAATTTCAGACATAATTCAGTGTTGATTAGTCTCCATTCTCAGTTTAGATGCACGGTACAGTTCTAAAGTAAAGAAAGAGTAGTGTCTATTTTTCAATCCTAAAATTCCAGTTTTAATAACAAACTTCTGCAACCACTGCAATAATTGTTTTTTGGGAGCGCAGTTGTAATCTATAACAATATGGTATAAATTCTTCTGAGACTTAAAGTATGCAACAAAATTTCAACCATTCTGCATGAGGAATATTAGGTGTCCTTTACTGCATGAGAGTCATTTCATAACTTGATAAATATGTATGAGGAAAATCAAGTGGAAGACATATTTATTCTGGACTTAGAGACTCTAATTAGGAAAGCTCCTTAAAAAATATGCTCTTTTTTATGCAATTTGGTGAATTCCATATGAGTTTGCTGAAAGCATTTTTTGGGACAGAGAATAGTGCTTCGCTTTTCTATAGGACTAAGTGGCTTGTTAATTTCTTAGGCACTAGAGCTTTAGGTGCTCTCAATGCATTCCTTCCACCTGATTATAAAAAAAATGAATTCCTTCCACCCATCTACATTTGGATGAAATGTTGCATCTAATTTGTGTTTTATATTTACGCATTATAAAGTACATAATGGATTGATGACTTCTTTCCTTTCACAAATTGATTTATTCCACGTGCGGCTTGTTTTCACAATTTTGCCTCAGATACGATCATTATATCAAAGCAAAATCAGCAACTCTTCTAACGTCTCAATTTTCTAATCATTGTACACAGACATAGAAAATTTAACGCGTCATTTTTTTGCTATGTACTGTCCACTGTTATGTCATGTAATCTTTGTATTATTTAAATTTCTTGTTTATGGCCATCAATGTAGCCTTAAATGGAATTAGTAAACAGATAGCCTTCTGTTGGAGGTTGTGAATGCTAAGAATAGTTGGGAAAATTTTTATAAGAAATTGAGGATGAAGATGAGCCGTTGGAAGTTGCCAATGCTAAGACCGATGCATGAGCTAGCGTGGTTATATCATGTCTCTCTGCCCAGCTCTGACTACTTCAAACAACTTAATTCTTTCTTTTTTATATATACAAATTGTTCATTAATTCAAGAATCAATGAGCTAAGGTATGAACAATACTGAGCTGGTTTCTCTCCTGCACCATTTTTGTGCCATTTTGACGTGGGTTTCAATTGGAAGTTGCCGCTATTTTAGTGTGCACTTATTATGAAAAATAATTTAATTTGTTATGTTAACAGATATAATTTTTCTTTATTAAACTGGCATATAACTGATCTTTTTTCTTTAGTTGTTTATTCTTTGTTACTAAACTGGCATATATTTGTTATGATAACAGATCAAACATTTGAAGTCCAAACCTATCCTTGGAGAAAGGGTAGAGCAAGTTGAAGTACAAGAGATTTATGTTTTGTTAGGGATGGTTTAAAGACACTATACATATGTTGCAATTTTCTGTTTATCTTTTAGGAATTATTAAAAATGATGTCATACGCTTCAGATTGGTTTCTGGTAAATATGATACTTTAGTTCTTTGTATTAACAAAGATATCACGATCCAAAATCCACTACAGGTGGTGATGGCGCCTAACGCCGCCGTTAGGCAAGCCAATGGTGATCTACCAATAAGATTACTCATTTTATTACTTTGAAATTCATAATTTCCAATAATTAAACAGTACAAAATAGAATTTACAGGGTAAATGATGACACTTACATGAACCACAGTAATGAATAACTCGAAGGAACCCCAAACCTCGGTGTCACAAGTACATGAGCATTTTCTAAGGAGTACAATAATAATACAACATCTATCCAGAATGTAACTAAGACGAGATAAAATAAATAGTACAATGGAAACTCCGTGGACTGCGATGCGTAACCTGAGTTGCAACTCACGTAATGTCTCCTCTACAGATGTGCCTACGCGCCAAAATGATCACCAAATGACCCCTCAGATCTTACACATTTGGTGCAGAAGTGCAGCATGAGTACGTAAATCAACGCATACCCAGTAAGTATCTAGCCTAACCCCGGAGAACTAGTGACGAGGGGTCAACATCGACACTTACTAGAGGTCCAAATAAATAATATAATATTTCATGACAGATATGAAGTGCACAACAATAGTGGACTAAATTTGTAATTTCATAATTTTCCAATTATTTCGTTTAAAGTATAAATTTCTCGATCTTGTATACTACCTTAATAGCTCAGAAAATTCCAAGTGTCAATACACAATAAATAAGAAATACCATAAAATGCCGCGCATCAGTAGAAGGTTTATTTCGTGAACATTCGGACTACTAGCGATATAACGCGCGATTCTACCGAGGTCGTTCGGCCCGATCCAGTATAATGTGTACACTGTCGAGGGTCGTGCGGTACTAACCATAGATGCATTTATATACTACCGAGGCGTTCGGCCCGCTCCATAAGAAAAGGAAGAAAGTTTTCGAATTACGAGATACGTGTTTACAATATAGCGTATGAGCACAAAATGAATATAATATTTATTGTTCCTCAAATAATTCGCCTACAACTCAAAGTGTTAAAGCTCGGCTTAGTATACATGTATTTATTTCTAAATCAATTTCAATTATAACTTCAAATAATTAAGTCAGCAGAATGAGTTCAAATAATTCAAATATTATATGATAAGGTCCTAAGTCTACCCGGACATAAACATGTTTTAGCTACGTACGGACTCTCGTCACCTCATGCGCACGTAGCACCCACAACTAGTTGCACATAACAATAAATATCACCTAGGGGTAGTTTCCCCCTCACAAGGTTAGACAGGAGATTTACCTCGCTTCGAAGTTGCAAAACTAGCTCCAACGCCTCTCAAACACCTCAAATCGATGCTCGTCTCTCCAAAACTAGTCAGACAAATGTGCCAATCCATAAATATATACTATATCCATAATTAATCAATTAATAACAATCCCCAACTCCGCTCGAAAAATCGATAAAGTCAACCCACGGGCTCACGTGTCCGGCTTCCGAAATTTTTTGAAGATAAACCTTACCCATAACACCATGAACTCAAATATATAATTTATTCTTAATTTCATGCCCAATTTCGTGGCCAAAATTAAAAAATACCAAATTCTAGGGTTTCTACCAAAAATCTCGAATTTCTACTATTTTTATGTTTAAATCCATATACAAATCATAAATTTAACTTGTAATAGATGGGAATCACTTACCTTGTGTTGCTTGATGAAAATCTCCCCTTGAAGCTCTCCAAAAATCGCCCCAACCAAGTGAAAATGAAAGAAAATGGGCCAAATCCCCTTCTTAAAACAACACTTCCCAGCGACCTTTCGCACCTGCGGTCCCCAGGTCGCAGCTGCGGCTTCAATCTCGCACCTGCGAGAACCCAGGCCAGGTCGCCTACCGCATCTGCGGCTCCTCCAGCACTTCTGCGCTCTCGCTTCTGCGGCTCCTCATGCGCAGGTACGGTTCGCTTCTGGGGAACTCGACCGCATCTGCGGTCCCAGCCTTCCCCAGCAATTCCGCTTCTCCACTCAAGGACGACTCGTCTGCTCCATCGCAGATGCGGAAATGGTCCTGCACTTGCGCCACTGCCCAGCTCACCCAGAACCGCTTTTGCGACCCTCTTGGCCGCTTCTGCGGCTCCGCACCTGTGGCCAAAACTACGCAGGTGCGGTTACACCAGATGTGCTGCCACCAGAAATTTCATAAGGCCAAATTCTCACTCTAATTCAATCTGAATCATATCCGAGGCCCCCGGGACCCCATCAAACACACCAACGCATCCCAAAACATAACATGGACTTAGTCGAAGCCTCAAATCACGCCAAACGATATCAAAACTACGGATTGACGATCAAAACCCTTCTTTAAACTTTCAAACCTTTAAACTTCGATGAACGCATTCGAACCATATCAAAATATTTCGTAACGATGCCAAACTTTGCGCGCAAGCCATAAATCACAATACAAACCTATTCCAAGGCTCGAAATCCCAAAGGGACATTGATAACATTAAATCCACTACATGTCAAAATTAAGAAATTCTTAAAGTTTAAAAATGCCAACTTTCCATAATAAGCGTCGAAATACTCCTGGACCGCCCGATACTCAATTCTAACATAAGCCCATGTACGAAATCCTCACATGAACCTATTAGAACCTTCAAATTCTGATTTCGAGGTCGTTTACTCAAAAGTCAAACCTTAGCCAATTCTTCCAACCTAAAGCTTCAGAAATTAGAATTTTTCTTTCCAAATCAACTTTGAACTTCCCGAAATTCGATTCGGACCACACGGTCAAGTCATAATACCTGAAGTGAAGCTACTCAAGGCCTCAAACCCCTAAACGACGCGCTAGGGCTCAAAATGACCGGTCAGGTCGTTACATTCTCCCCCACTTAAACATATGTTCATCCTCGAATGTGCTAAGAACTACTCTAGAGTTGTCCAAAATCACTGTTTAACACTTCGCGTACCTGCCCATGCCACCATAATCTAGTTGAACACATTAGCTCGAGTCAGACTGAAGATCTCCATTTTATTTAGTTAATAAGCCTTAGAACCAAATTCCAACCTCTGAATTTCTCTACAAGGCCTAATTCTAACATACGAACACCGTATCAATTACCACACACTGTACCAAGACATGATCATGTATCTATGCTGAAATAATACCATGCACCACATAAGTCGGTTGCCCATAATAACATCCCCCGACCACAATAGCTGCAATTTCTTGAATCTGACGTCCATAATACACCACATAACACATACAAGCCCTGTTCCAATTCTCGCAAGCGACGAAAGGGACATGTAGCAACTCATATCCACCTGCCGAATCAATAAACCATATAGTCTCTCCTCCGGACAAGAACCATACCTCATTCTGAACTGAATATCGATATTTTCTCTTTAATGTACCTTATGTAAATCTGATTGCACTAATTTCAGGTCCAATAATCTTGTCTCACCCAGTACAAGATGCTCGGGCAATAAGCCACCTCAAACACCATAAGACCTCATGTAGCACCATCAAAGCGCCAACAAGCTACCACTTGAATATAACTCATAAGGAAGAATGAACTTTGACATGGAATTACCTAGCCTGCGTAACGAATAAAACGGCCGAATAGATGATGTGAACCTACCTCAATGATGAAAAACAAGACAGACAAAATGAGTGTAAGGAACTATGCTCAACATCTCATTGTTAGGGCATCCAACCCGTTCCAGCATGACACTGTTGTGGCGTGCAACCCGATCCACATAACCTCAAGAAGAAAAACACACACATCAAACCGTAACACTTATACTTATGAAATGCTCGAATATCGACCACAACCAGGCCAAGTGCATAATACAAATCCTGGGGAGACGGATAGCACCATACTTTACGAAATAGAAGCACAACTAAGGTGCAACAAATAATTTACATCTCGAGAGCCATCCTGCTCATATAACACCACAAGCTACACCGGACCCCAACATATGTGCGAATAATCAAGCCGTCTCACAAACCATGTGGCACAATAGAGATATTCATGGAATAGCTGATGATGGAAATAACATCCAATGCCCGACGCCTCCTTCGTAAGCAATGGTATGATGAACGAACACATCAGACCTGACGTAGAGCACACACTCAGGTTAGACCCACCGACAGACCTCACACTGATTCTGATCATACCTTACTAGGCCAATAACCTTCCAAAGATCCACAATGTCCCTATTCATGACACATAAGAATAGCCGTCAAATCCGAAACAAACTCACACGGTCCACAACCCAAGGAATAGAATGCCTCTCAAGCATAAACTCTCGCATTTGCAATATTACCATAACCTCCATACTTGGTTTTAATCTTTAACAATCAAGTGACTAACATGCCGCACTGATACAGATCTCCCCATGGGGTACGCTCCCACGACCTTCCACTCAGGTAGCAAGGTCCACACATCCATACTACCAACCGTTCTAATTCTGTAAAGCAAATCAAGAATCCGCAAATCAATACACAAACCTCTTATACAGAACGCTGTTCTCAGGTGACACTAAAAGAAATGCCAGCTTACTCTGAACATCTGAATTTTCCCCTGCTCATCCGAGCTCGTGACATTCTTGTCAACGCCGAACCGCAACCTTGATCCTCGACTTTCAGATTCCCATGCTGCTCACTGCACCCATCATGTTGCTACACGATAATACACGCATTCACCATAACCCTTGAACTACTAGTAAAATAACCATTTCATTGGCTAGAAACGTTCCACTTAGCCCATTTCAAAAGAATCAATGCAACACGCAACTGAATTCCCAAACTGTAGAAACTACAAACCTTAAGTCTTGATCTAAACCGCCATGCCTTTTCTGGAATCCATTTACACAACAAGGCAATTTGAATCAAATACCTCCCAAATTAATCAAGTTATGGTGGCTGTCAAGCCCGCACGTACATCCACAAACCACATGTATAACTTCACTCACCGAAGGAACTGATCATTGCCACATTCATGCCGATTCAACCATTACTAACTGACCCAACTTCTTCCAATTCACTCTCGACTTGCCTTAGAAATAATAATAGCTCCATTCAAAAATGTAACGAACCAAATCCGCACTCATCCCGAGTGACCCACATCACGAGACCACATCGTCTCCTTACTCATGAACCATCTAATACTCTCCTTACGCGCACAATAGCATCTCCAACTGGTACACCCATTCTGCAAGACCTGTCATGAATCTGAAGCTATTTCTTCCTTTCCTCCAATATTGCACCATCTACCTGATGATAACATAGAACATTCCAAGTCTCGTTCGTAATTCATAGTGAAAACTTGATCCTTAACCACTCGACGAACCCGAAATCCTTAGGCACTGCACTTTAATTCTTAAACCCACTAGGATCATTGTTGAGAGTCACCCACTCTGACCTGATCCCGAATATAGGCAAACTTCAACGCTATGCTAGCACATGAACACTCTCTCGAAGAAGCAACCGGCTGAACTCTTTTCCTTTGTACATCAGCTCCACAAAAGCATAAACTCTGAGTCTTCCCAAAAACCCGAACACGAATCGATAAGGCCAAATATAGTACACATCCCTCAAATCCTTTGCTCGAATTACCCCTGATGTTTTCTTTCCTTAGTCATAATAACTCACCAATAAACTGATAACCAGAAACTGCACAAGCAAACAACCACGCGATCCATTCGTAGATTGTGGGGCCCCCCACTTAGCTTTAAGCCACAATTACGTAAACCTAGAACCTATGAGGATTCCTCCTTCTCAATCACCATGATCTCGCACCGTCAACCCGCCAAATTTCTTGTGGTTTCTTATTAAACTTTTCATCATCATTCCGAATTTATCAGCCACGATCGCATACTCGACCTTCTACTGGATAGTAAGTAGAACTCTTCGCAGAAACTTCGTCAATATTATGCAACCGCTAACTTGCTCACATGAGATAACCCACCTGTGGAATTCCATGCCGACATCTTCCAACGGTGCTCTACTGGGTACAACTACTACGAAATCAGCAAACCTTCCTGAGCCCATGCTCGTTCACCAGCTGTACAAGTCTGTTCCTTCCCTATTGACATCAACTGAAAGTTCAACAATCCATGTTAATCCGAAACGATAATCAAATCTCCACACCCCTCTTTATTTCAAGCAAACTCCTTTCCCCCATATTCAATCTTTCTCCATACAGTAACCACCATTCCAATTATAATTTATGAACCTAGTCACTTTCCACCATGCCTCCTAAATCGCTCTAATCTTCCTCAATGTATGTGGCTATCCTCAGAATCCATATACTATTCTGCTACTCCCACTTCGGTCAAACCATCTCCTTTAAGCAACTTCTCGACCTCCGATACTCATACTTGACCTGCTAGTAAGTCATCCACCACGAGACACCTCCCGCCATGTCCTTCCTCATTCTTCGCTGCCCAAATATTACCCCAAATCAAATCCATACCTGTAGCACCGGAACTAATGAATTTCTACCAACACTAAACCTCCTAGAAGATCATCTTTCTCGAGCCATCAACAGTAGAATTACCAATTCGATTCGGAACCGCTATATACCGTTATCTCTGACAACCGCTTCTCCGTCACCATTTCACAACACGTTGCCCTGAAGGCAAATCGAAGAAGACCATAACACTAGTGAACCTTAATGCGTTCAACAGGGACGACGCCACCACATCATAATTGAGAATTCCACCACACTCGAAAATATCAAGTCTCGTTACTTCATCAACCAAGGCCTGAGCATGCATAGTCTAATTGTCTTTCCTCCGCTAGGATTATATGTTGAACCCCTAAATCATGCACTGAGAAATCCCCCTTTCAAGTCATTCACTGCCTTGACACATAAACAAGAACCCTACCATTACACCAACAATGTGCGATAACAACGCCTGAACATCATACTAATCTGCGCGTAGCCTCAAAACCATCAAAAATACAATTGCTGAGCTGAGATGACAGAACATCCTTCAGCAAGGCGATGATAATAGCCTGCCCGAACACGCAGGGAAAAACATCCTGCACCACGTCTGTACCGATCCGCAAGATGCTACTAGACTTGCTCATGACTCGTGAGACCTAAATGAATGTAACACTCTGATACCAAGCTGTCATGACCCAAAATCCACTATAGGTCGTGATGGCGCCTAACGGCGCCGTCAGGCAAGCCAACGGTGATTTACCAATTAGATTACTAATTTTATTACTTTGAAATTAATAATTTCCAATAATTAAACAGTATAAAATAGAATTTACAGGGTAAATGATGATACTTAAACGAACCACAGTAAAGAACAACCCGAAGGAACCCCCAAAACTCGGTGTCACAAGTGCATGAGCATTTTCTAGGGAGTACAATAATGATATAACATCTGTCCAGAATGTAAATAAGACAGGATAAAATAATAGTACAATGGAGACTCGGTGGACTGTGATGCGTAGCCTGAGTTGCAGATCACGTAAAGTCTCCTCCACAGATGCGCCTATGCGCCAAAATGATCACCAAATGACCTCTCAGATCTTGCACATTAAATGCAGAAGTGCAGCATGAGTACGTAAATCAATGCATACCCAGTAAGTATCTAGCCTAAACCCGGAGAAGTAGTGACGAGGGGTCGACATTGACACTTACTAGAGGTCCAAATAAATAATATAATATTTCATGACAGATGTGAAGTGCACTGCAATAGTGGAGTAAATCTGTAATTTTATAATTTCTAATTATTTCATTAAAGTATAAATTTCTGGATCTTGTATACTACCTTAATAGCTCAGAAAATGCCAAATGTTAATACCAAATAAATAAGGAATACCATAAAATGTCGGGCATCAGTGGAAGGTTTATCTCATGAACATTCGGACTACTAGTGATATAACGCACGATTTTGCCGAGGTCGTTCGGCCCGATCCAGAATAATGTGTACACTGCCGAGGGTCGTGCAACACGAACCATAGAAGCATCTATATACTGCCGAGGCTTTCAGCCCGCCCCACATGGAAAAGAATGAAGTTATCGAATTACGAAACACGTGTTTACAATACAACACATGAGCACAAAATGAATATAATCTTTACTGTTCCTCTAATAACTTGCCCACAACTCAAAGTATTAAAGCTCGGCCTAGTATACATGTATTTATTTCTAATTTAAATTAAATTATAAATTCAAATAATTAAGCCAGCAGAATGAGTTTAAATAATTCAAATATTACATGATAAGGTCCTAAGTCTACCCCGACATAAACATATGTATGGACTCTCGTCACCTCGCGTGTACATAGCACCCACAAGTAGTTGCACATAACAATAAATATCACCTATGGGTAGTTTTTCCCTCACAAGGTTAGACAGGAGACTTACCTCGCTCCGAAGTTCCAAAACCGGCTCCAACGCCTCTCAAACACCTCAAATCGATATCCGTCTCTCCAAAATCAGTCAGACAAATGTACAAATCCATAAATATATACTCTATCACCCATAATTAATCAATTAATAGCAATCCCAAACTCCGCTCGAAAAGTCGATAAAGTCAACCCTCGGGCCCACGTGCCCGGATTCTGAAATATTTTGAAGATAAACCTTACCCATAACACCACGAACTCAAATATATAATTTATTCCTAATTCCATGTCCAATTTCGTGATCAAAATCCAAAAATACCAAATTCTAGGCTTTCTACCAAAAATCCTAAATTTCTACCGATTTCCATGTTTAAATCCATATACAAACCATAGATCTAACTTGTAATAGGTGATCATTTATCTTGTGTTGCTTGATGAAAATCTCCCCTTGAAGCTCTCCAAAAATCCCCCCAACTAAGTGAAAATGAAAGAAAATGGGCCAAATCCTCTTCTTAATAATTCACTGCCCAGCGACCTTTCTCACCTGCGGTCCCCAGGTCGCTTCTGCGACAACCGCTTTTGCGGCTTCAATCTCGCACCTGCGAGAACCCAGGCCAGGTCACCTACTGCATCTGCGGCTCCTCCAGTGCTTCTGCGCCATCGCTTCTGCGGCTCCTCATGCACAGGTGCTATTCCGCTTATTGCGGAAATCGACCGCATCTGCGGTCCCAGCCTTCCCCAGCAATTTCGCTTCTGCGCTCAATGACACCGCATCTGTGCCATTGTAGATGCGAAATGGTCTCGCACCTGTGCCACTGCCCAGCTCGGCCAAAACTGCTTTTTCGACCCTCTTGGCCGCTTCTGAGGCTCCGCACCTGCGGCCAAAACTTCACAGGTGCAGTTACACCAGATGTGCTGCCACCAGAAATTTCATAAGGCTAAATTTTCACTCCGGTTCAATCCGAATCAAACCCGAGGCCCCCGGGACCCCATCAAACACACCAACGTATCCCAAAAGCATGACACGGACTTAGTCGAAGCCTCAAATCACGCCAAACAACATCAAAACTAAGGATCGACGATCAAAACCCTTCTTTACACTTTCAAACCTTGAAACTTCGTCGAACGCGTCCGAACCATATCAAAACATCCGGAACGGCGCCAAACTTTGCGCACAATTCATAAATCACAATACGAACCTATTCCAAGGCTCAGAATCTCAAATGGACATAGATAACATTAATATCCTGTTCAAGTCAAACTTAAGAAATTCTTAAACTTTCAAAATGCCAACTTTCCATAATAAGCGCCGAAATACTCCCGGACCACCCGATACTCAACCCGAACATACGCTCAAGTCCGAAATCCTCACACGAACCTATTGGAACCTTCAAATCCCGATTCTAAGGTTGTTTACTCAAAAGTCAGACCTTAGCCAATTCTTCCAACTTAAAGCTTCCGAAATTAGAAATTTTCTTTACAAATCAACTCCGAACTTCCCAAAATTCGATTCTGACTACACATACAAGTCATAATACCTGAAGTGAAGCTACTCAAGGCCTCAAACAGCTGAACGACGCGCTAGGACTCAAAACGACCGGCCGGATCATTACAAAAGATATCAAGTATTTAATTTATTTTCGAGTGTTGTTGGCTGTGTATGAAAGCATATAAATAATTATTTCTATTTATCTAATTTTTATTTTCATAATTTAAATTTGGGTCTTATAAGTAGTTGTACAACTAACGAAGGGAATAACGATCGCTAAAAGAACTTATAATGACTACATTAGCTATTGTTATTAAAGACTTATAATGACTGGATAGCAAATTAGCGAAGGGAAAATTTTGTCGTTAAAAGGGATGTATAACGACTGGAAATGTTGTCGCTAAAAGAAAATTTAATCACCAGATTGTAATCCGGTCATTAACCTTTAACGTTAGGGCTTTTAACGACCAGTGACGACCAGATTTATCTGACCGTTAATAACTTATAATGACCGGGTTTTGAGTTGTAACGGCCAGATTTCCCCTCGCTAAAGGCCTATTTTCTTGTAGTGATGTGAATTATATGTGGGGACAACATATATGCAAGGTGACGAGTATATATGTGCCGTCATGCATGCGGGTGAAAATTGATATATTGTACCATGTTGCTTCTTTTACCATGCCTTCTATGCTTTAGTTAGATTGTTATTCTTTGATGGTTCGCTTCGTGTTTATTGATTAATTCGAAGTTGTTGGGATATCGAAAGTTGAATTTGTGTATCATAACACCATGATTGAAGTTAAAATTGGTTTCCCACCTTGCTTGATACTTTGGATTATTGTTATTGCTTCGTGAGTAAGAGTGAAAAGCACGAAGGGTCTTGCCGTGCCATATTTGTATATTGTTATCATTGAATGAGCGAATGTGAGGATTAAAGCATGAAGGGTGATGCCGTGCACTTGGTTGCCTATCATTTATTATATCATGTGAGGATGAGAGCACGATGCCATGCCATTTCATTTATCATATCATTGTCACAAGGTGAGGATAAGAGTAAAAGCACGAAGGGTGATGCCGTGCCATTTGATGATTTTATTGTTTTATTTGATTTCCGAATTTTTGAATTATTTGGCTGCGTTATTGTTTATTTCAGAAAGGGACAACTTGGTAATTTTGTACTTACCGTTCTTATCTTACTCCCTTTTTACATGTTCCCTCCCGTTATTATTTCAAAATTCTCTACTTAGTATTTTCTGTCGCTTTATGTTTATATATCTGCATAAAATTTTAGTAGGAGACTTGTCATAGTCTCGTCACAACTTCGTCGGAGTTAGGCTCGACACTTACGGAGTACATTGGCTCGATTGTACTCATACTACACTTTTGCAGATTTTAGTGTTGGTCCCAGCGGTGTCTAGCGGAGCTGCTGCTTGGATCATATCTACATCTGGAGACTTGAGGTAGACCTGCACCGCGATCGCAGTCCCTGGAGTCCCCTTCCTTATCTAGTTTTACTGTTTATTTTATTTCGAACAATTGTACTTTCATTTAGATATTGGTTGTAGCATTTTTATTTTGCTCATGTACTTGTGACACCAGATTCCGAATTTTTTGGCTAGTCAGTGTTGGAGTGATTATATCTATTTTGAAATTCTGGAGTTTTGGTTCTTATTGTTTTGCTTTCAAATTTGTAAAAAATAATAATTAGCTGTATACTAATGTTGGCTTGCCTAGCAAGCAGACGTTAGGCGCCATCATGATTTCGAGGTTGGGATTGACAAATTCAAACTTTTTAAATAACTGTGAATGAAGATTTTATTATGAGGTTTATAGCGTTGTAATCGTTTCTTACCGTCATTTTATAAAGATAGGAGAATTATGATTATTTAATTAGATATTGGAACAGAAGGAGTGAATCTTGGTAACGAAGAACAAGTCACTAATCTGATGTTATTAAAGGCTTTTCGTTGTTTTAATAATACCAATTTGATTGTTCCTCTTCTGGTTTCGAATCCAAAGTGTTGCAAGAAAAAGATACAATCTGAGTTCGTAGTATGAGTTCATCCCAAGATTTATCAACTTGGGTGTGCTTGATAAGAGAGTATGAAGATTAGAGACTATATATCACTTTATATACAATTAATAATTAAGTATAAAATATATAATTAAGAAGGAACCTCTATAGGCGATACAAACGTATATAATTAAGTATATCTATGTAAAAGTTCCATGAAAAGACAAACTAATATACGGATCAGCTTATTTGTTCTCTTATTACAACAATAACATACCCAGTAAAATTTTATAAGTGAAGTCTGAGAAGGATAGTGTATACGCAAATCTTAACCTTCAGTTCAAGAAAAATAAAATCCATTTGCTTTCTTATTTTTTTTAAAGGATTTCTTTCTTATTTCATTTTATTTTTTGCATTCAAAACCTTCTGTTAAAAAAAGAAGGAATACAGAAGTCTCTCTCTGTTGAATTCATTATTTATTATTCAAACTCCCAAGCCAGTCAAATAAATGGTTAAGGTGCCTCTTAATTCATTTCATTTTATATTTGCGTCCGATAAAATCATTTAGAAATTCAAATAATTTTTTTCTCCTTTAGATGAAGTACCCCCATTTTTTTGGAAAAAAGTATGTAAACTATGTTAAACCATTTTAAATAAGGAGAGAAATTAATTTTCTTCTTTACTTTATTTAACTAGAAATAAATTGTTCTCATGTTGTCATGACTGTGCAATTTCCTTAATATTTTCCGTTTGAATAAAAAGTGGAAAATTGGGAAATATCCCTTAACTCAATTTCTATTTTTCAGAGTCCATTATTTCAATTGCCACTCAACTATTCAAAATTATCCAGTAAAATCATCTTTCTTCCATTTGTAACGAAAAGTCACTGAGCTATGCGTATAATACTCAGAAAGTCACTCAACCAGATTTCTCAAACTTTTGATGGGCAACTACCTATTTTACCCTCTAAATTATTATCAACCTATGTCTTTTTTTTATTTTTAAAAAGAACTTTTTATAATATAATATTTTTAATCTATATTATGGACTTACCTATAGAACAAATAAACTTTATATATAAAGTAAAAAGCTATATAATATTTTCAAGCATATATAATGTTGGAACAATAAAATAATTGTGAACTATAAAAATTTAATTTGAATAATTTATTCTTATAAGTATTTTTGATAATAACAATAACAATTCCAATATATTTGTACACAATCGAGAATGATAGAGAATAAAAGATTTTAAAATATATGTTTGAAAACTTTACTCAATTATTTTATTATAATGTTAGAAAACTATTTTTTATTTTATGAATAAGATTTATTTTTTCTATAGATAAGTCCATAATATAAATTCAAAAAAAAAAAAAATATTATAATATTAAAAAGGTATAATTTAATTATTAGAGAGTAAAATAGATATTTTTCCATTAAAAATTTAAAATCTTTTATTGAGTAACCTTCTGAGATACATAATTAAGTAATTTTTCTGTTACAAAAGAAAGAATACTAGGTAATGACATCATTTGAGTAATGGTCGTGGCAGTTGAAGCATCCCTATGAAATGCTCTTAGCTTGCATTCATTAATTTTACGGACAATGAGATCTCCTCTTGATGTCTAAGGAAAAATTTGAGAAAATGACATTGTGTAGTCGCTCATAAAATAATAGTTAAAATTATTTATTATATATACATATTTATATATATATTATACAAAAAATATATAATTTTAATATGCTTTTGCGGCTAACCAATAAAAATTAATTATAATCACGAACTAAAAGTGATCTTTGTCCGAAGAATTTAGCAAATGGCGCCCTTATTTTAAATACCTATCAGCTAGAATTTTGATTCTCTCTTGCTTTGAACTCTTCACTTTAATATTTATTAATGGGCCAATAATCTTATAGGGTCATTGCTCATTGGTCCCAAGACCAAGCATAGCCTAATATCCCTTTCTTCAGCTACATAGTCAACATGTCCCCTCCCTTACCCTAAAAACATCTTCCACTATCCCTCAAAAGCCCCCCTCCCCCTCTCCCAAACCCCTCCCCTCCCAAAAGAAGTATTTTTTTTTTTTTCAGTTTATGTGATACTATTTTTTTATTAATTTTGTAAAAAATAATAATTTTTTTTGATGAACGATACGATCTTTCTATAATCTGCTTTTCAGTCAGTAATTCATCGATCATTAGATTCGTATTGTGAATTCCTCACCTTATACGGTTTAGGAATTTTATATTTATAAATAATTTAATTTTATACTTTTCATTTATTTTTGGTGAGAACTTTTAATAGGTACACAGATATTATAATATATTTAAAACTACAAAGTTTTAAAAATTTATATTTTTTTCTTTAAACTCCTTTCCCAATCAAATCATGTCACCCTGAAAAACATGGAGCACTAGCTTATTGGTTAGTTTTCACTTTAAATTCCATTATAACCATTTTCATATTTAAAAACTATGTTCTTTTGGGGGTATAGGAGGCCGGGGGTAAGACTTAAGAAGGAAAAACAAGTGGAGTATTACTCATGACCTCTCAGTTACACGAATGAACTGATAATTATATGTACGACTTTTAGAATTATTATATTGCTGTAGTTTTTTGACTTAATTGGTACTATCCGTAGTCAGAATAATGAGCTTGACTAAAATATTCCAAAAGTATTAAAAGGACGTATTTCTTTTGTCAAATAAGATTATCGAGTAGCAAATAAAGCGCAGTATTAGTCAAACAGCATAAATTTGATTTCATGAAACTAACGCAAGGAAAAACGGAAGTTTTTATTTTTTATTTTTTTGACAATTATAAATGGTTGACTGATTTTGCCAGGATAAAAGAAGAAAAAGGTGTGAACATATAATTTAACCAAAGGACTAGTCTAAAAGTTGTCGAAATTTTGTTTCGTCAATTTCCTTTTTTCCAAGCCGTTGAAATTTTCGATACTCATCATCCCTTTGTTAACTTCCCAAGTTGATTCCAAAAAAGCTGCAGATTGCTTGTGACATGATTGATACTCTTGCACTTATTTGCGATCATTAGACAATAAATCTAATTCCAAAATAAAATTACACTTTCTTTCAACCCTCTTTATACAACAGATCTCTCCTAGAATATCTTGACAAATAATTTTTAAGTTATTAATATAGAAACTACTCTGAGTTTCGAAATATTACTCTAAAGGTTCATTTGTATTTTCTTCTTAATTCGATAGTCTACTTTGAAACTTGTCTTAAGAATATATACCTTGTTTTTCTTTTTCTTTATGTTTAAATCTTGATTGGGTCAATATTAGGCCAGACGAAGTAAAAAAGGTAAAAAGAGAATAAAATCTAGTGTAGGACCAATATTTTGTTTTTATTTTCTCTTCCCCTTTTGTTTTTCTCTCTTTATTGAATATGGATGTAGAAGAGCCAAAGTACAATAGACCTAACTAATCTTGTACGACTAGCACACTTTTCTAATGGGAGAGTTCTTCACTTGACCACAACAAAAAAGCGAAGAAAACAAAAATTGTCACCAATAATTATAGTATTAATTAAGTACAAACAACATAGATCATGAGGCATTTCAGTGCTGAAAAATGCTATGAAAACCCTAGTTTACTAGTTAATTGACTTCAATTTAAGTGAATAGGTGAATTATGATTGAAGAATAAAAGTGCAAGAGAAGTAAATGATGCAGTGATATTTTTATACTGGTTCGGATTCAATGTGAATCCGAATCCAATACCTTTGGCTGCAAGAGAGTTCTCTCTTCAAAGTTCCTTAATGTTCTGAGTATGTTTTGTTAATGAAATCCCTACTCACTCAACAACTAATTTCTTATGCAACTTAGACTCTCAAATCTTTTGATACAATGCCTCACCAATGATTTTCTCTCTCTCTTTCTATTACACAATAAGTCAGATTGAGTTACAACATTTACTAAGAGTGGAACAAAGAGCTTGAAGTTGGTCAGACGAAAGTATAAGTTCTTCTTTTAGTCTTCGACTATATATACAGCTTGAGCAGTGGTCTGTTTTGAATCTTGATTGGTATAAATCTTGATGTTTACCCATAAAATAGTACAGTTGAATTTGTAACGTGATTTATAGACACGTGAATTAAATTTATCCAACAATATAAAGTAACAAAGATTAAAAATAAATTAATTAAGAATACTTAAAAAAATACAAGCTTAGATGTGAAGTGAGCTTCTCCGGAAGCAAGAACAAGAACAAGAACAAAGTATTGAGCAAAAAAGATGTTAATAAAAAGCAAGAGTAAGTTTAGACTTTTGTCATACAAGTATTTCATGCCTACAATGAGTATAAATTCCTCTATTTATAGCTAAATTCAGGGATACAAGATCCCCAAATCAAGATTTTCTTTAATATGAATAGACATCTTTCTTGATAGTTGTATAACAGTTGAGTATAAATGCAAGATTCTTTGTAACGGCCGCTCTTTGAATGTTGCCTTCTTCAATCGATATCTCATTTTCAAACTTTCATCTCTGGTTCCAATGTCTTGGGAACTCACACAACACCGGTCACATGCTCGTAACTGATGCCAGTTATTTGCCGACTCATACCTTACCTGTCTTTACTGCCATGTGTCAGCTTGATGAACGTACACCTATTTTCGCTAATTTTTACCCATACAGATAGTACCCCTAATTTTTGGTGACTAAACTAGATGTTACCGGGAAGTAGATAAGACTCCTTTTCTTGGTGGAAAAGTTCCTAAATGATTTTTGATACCTGAAAGGATGCACATCTCCTTGCATTTATTGAGCCGGACGTGTTTATCCCATGATTCGACAAATACTTTCGCCAGTTACCTAGGAAATGATGGCCTTGGATTCTACCGCCTATAAAATTCTCCCTTTCTCATCACTTTTACCTTTCACTTTTACAAACCTTCCTTCTTCGAATTCTCTTGAAGCTTTTCTGCAACTTCCCATTTCTTAGTAAGACTTTCATATTCATAGTTTCCATTACCATGTCTTCTGCTATCTTTTCCTCCGGTTAAACAGGCACTTACATCGGTGGTAGCCCATCCAAGAAGAACAAGTCTAAGGAAGCTAATGTTAGCCCTCCTTCTACTAACACAATTATCCCTTCCCTACTAAGCTGTGAGACAGATCTCCATATTCAAAAGGAATCCTCTGACCCAAAAGCGACAGAAACAGAGCTGTTGGTAAATACTATTCTTTTATTCGCCCTGCTAGTATTCCCGTTAGGAAAGAAGATTGTGGCTGGAACAACGTTAAGGTTTCAACCCCTAATTAAGTGGAAAGGATTACTTCCACTAAATTAGGGTACGTGTAGGTTTACACGTACCCTTTCACAATAAGGATTGGCAAGGAAATTGATCCTATAATCTTGGAGTTTTGCTGGAACTACCAAGTGTGTTTGGCCCAAGTTGGATCATCGATATGGTGAATAGTGGCTTGTCTTTAGTTCCTGTGTTCCCGGGTCGGTGAAACCTTTACGCATGCTCATTTGATCAACCTCTACGCCCCTAAAATTTTTCGAGGAGACATGATCAAACTCAGCAAACATGGTCAGCATGCCATCGTCACTAGTGTTGATGATGACAATAACTGTGGTTGGATAGAGAGGTTTGTTGTTGTGGCTTTCGAAGATATTTTACCAGCATCAGCATCTCCTATTCCTGAATCCTACAATTATACTCATAAGCTTTCTTAATGTCCTTCATTATGTCAAAATAATTTCCTACTCTTACTAAACCTTCACTTCTCTCATTTCAGCCACATGTTGGTTCCTCCAGCAGTTGCAAACCTAACCTAATGGGTTCAAAATATTTTAGATAATTCTACATTGGACTTCTGTAAGTGGAAGGAAATTTCAGAAATATTCAACTGGAAAGCCAAGAACCATGGTGAGTAAAACTTCCCCTTTCCTTTTTTAATCTTCAACTTTATGCAGTATAAAATTTTTGAATTCTTTTCATAACATGTAGGCCTTCCGAAGGGATCTTTTATCTTTCCCACAATCGAAGATTCCCATGACTTCAAGGTGGCCTAGCAACGGATTCAAGAAGCCCTTGACAGGAAGAGGGCTCGTGATGCCGCTCTTGCTTTCGGTGAAGGCACATCTTCCCTGAGTCCCAGCTCAAGGAAAAAAACCAAAACGAAGACGTACCTCTAAAGCTGAGGTTCAGGAGAATCTTCCAACCATAGAAGAAACCCTGATAGGATCGGCCGCAGTGGTCCTTGACGAAGAATAAATCAAGGACGATGATAAAGTGGTTTCTCTTCAAAGAAGAAGAAAAAGAAAAACTCACTCAGATCAACCGAAGGACATATAAGGACTCATTACAGAGTTAGACTTGGTCGAGAACGCTGAATCTAGCTTCTGAGCTCCAGTTGTCGCCTCCGGTCAGAAGGGTTACACTTTTGATGTTCCTCCACCTTGTAGTTCAACATCAGCTGCTGTATCACCAGCTCCTGCCTCACCACCAGCCCCAATCGACCAAGAAGAAGTTATTCGTTCCCCTCGGTTACCTGATCAATGGAACACAGAAAAAGCTTTCCTGGCACCCATTCAAAACCTCAATGGTAATGTAGTGTTACCTCTTTGGTTTAGAATGAGTTCCATTGCTCTCCAAGACAGTGGAAGTTGCCAACTACTTGAAGCTATTGGCTTCAATAAGAACTGAAGAAAAATGGACGATCTCTCTACTGAATGTTTAATCAACAACAATATGCATCTCGTTACTTGGGTACCACCTCATTCTTCTCTTTATACTTTTCACTTACTAACCAATATATTTGGAAATCCTATCCTTTTGACTTTACATGCCAACCTTCGCGCCTTCGAGGGCTTACAGAAAATGTTCTTGGAAAAAGAAACACTTACTGTTGAGCAGGATCAAATTACGGCTGAACGGGATGAACTTGCTGAGCGCCTCCCAACTTTAGAGGTTAGACTTGAAAATGAGCGAACTTGAGGCCCGAGGAAAACTGAGCAACAAAAAATGACCCATAGCCAAGAGGCCACTCAGTTGCATGTTGAACTTGTCGAATTGAAGATCAAGTGGGCTGAGCTGCAAGATGTTGTGACTTCGGCAGCCGAACCCGAGTCTGCTTTCATAGAACAAATCAACAATCTGGAAGAAAACTTGTGTTCCAAAATTGAGGAAGCTATTACGGCCGAAGAGAAGGGGGAAAGAATGGAGGAAAGGCTCAAAAGGGTCATGGAACAAAACCACGAAGACCAATAATGACCTTTGCCGGTGTGATATCTTGAGGGTTATTTATGATCGACTGCATTCCAAAATTAAAAAGCTCCAAGCGTAACTCCAGGAGGAGGAAAACTTTGGAGGATTCCAGAGAAGGCATTACAAATATAGACGACTGCATTGTTGAAGCTCTCGATTTTGGAGACAACTGCCTTCGAGAACATTCCTGCCCAGCCCACTATTTCAAGCTCCTCGAGCACTTGCTCTGAGTCTTCGAAAACTGAGGAGGAGGTTGAAGATGGAGAAGAAAAAAGGTAAGGATGAAGGTACTGAACTGGACGGCGAGCAACCTTCACCTTCAAAAGATACAACAGAGACTTCTCGTCCTCTGGACTCTGCTGATAAAACAAATTAATGTGTGTGTGTGTGTGTGTATATATATATATATATATATATATATATATTTTTTTTTTCTTGTTGTAATTATGCCGCAAACTCTATTGAGTTCGGTATTTTTGAAATAAAAGACATCTTTTACTTAACTTCTGTGCAAAAGACAAATTTCTATTTTTCCATTGGTAAAGTTTGAGAATTTTAACATCCGATAACTTTAATACCGGGCATTCATACTTTGCTTTTTGCCCTTTAATTATGAAAATTTCATAAGAGAGGGCCCTTATGTTTACGGTGCTCTTGAAGTGTAGGTCTCCTGTTCATTCCGGCACTAGCATTTGAAGTTTAAGTAAAATTCAAATAAAAAGACCATATCGTATCATTTGGACAAGAAATAAGATAAAAACAAAAGGACTTTAATTTATTCCTTCCATTTTCAAAAGTACATTTACATGAGCAAAATTTTTACATTCGCTTAAGTAAATAAAGCATCCAATACATGTGGGCTAACTTGTAATACTTATTTCTACAGTTTTGACTATTCAGTCCCTGGTTCTGATTCGAGGTCTTTCAAAACAACTAAAATTTTAAAATTGTAAGTTCAAGAGCCAGCTTCCGATGCTAGCACCCTGGTTCCATTGACACTTTTAGTGATTTGATATACAATAACTCCTCTCAGTGTTCGGATGCGAAGTATGAGAATTAGAACACTAGAGTTCTTGTTATTGTCAACGATCCTTCTTCGGAGTATGTTTTACGTTGTTGCCTCATTAAAAACCTTGCCATAAAAACACAGTTGGGACAAAAACTGGACGATGAGAAAAAGAGTACACCATATACTTTCAGTATCATCAAGGATCTTCAATAATAATACTTTTTGAGCTGAGTCATGTTCCAATTGCTTGGTAATATTACTCCATCTTGATTTTAACCCTTTATTAGTTATAACTGAAATTCGGTAAGGTCCTTCTCAGGTTTGTCCTAACTTTCCAGCAATGACTTCCCGGGTATTATGAGTTACCTTCTGCAAAATCAAATCTCCGACTTTGAAATAACGAAGATTTGCTCTGCGGTTATAGTAACATTCCATCCTTTGCTTTTGACCTACTATCCTTACATAAGCTAAGTTCTGACGCTCCTCAAGCAAGTTCAACTTAATGAACATTGCTTCATCATTCTCCATCTCATTTGCTTGGATATACCTTATGGTTGGTTCCCCAATCTCCACCGGAATCAAATCTTCTGTACCGTACACAAGGGAAAAAGGTTTTCTCTTGTGGTCAACTTTGCCATCGTTCGATATGCCCATAATACTCCCAGCATCTCTTCTGGCTATTTTTCTTTAGCATCCACTAATTGTTTTTCGAGGTTTTTGAATTATCACCTTATTGGTTGACTCCGCTTGACCATTAGCACTTGGGTGATATAGGGATCCTTCTAGGAATTTTGTAATTTTGTAACCTATAAATTGTGGCCCATTATGACAAGCAATTTCATTTGGTACTACAAATCGGCAAATGATATGATCCCAAATAAAATCAATGACTTCTCACTCTCTAATTTTCATGGAAGCACCTGCTTCAGCCCACTTAGTGAAATAATCAGTCAAAACTAAAAGAAATTTTACCTGTCCAGGCCTTTGAGGCAAAGGACCGTCTATATCCATCCTCCACTTCATAAATGGCCATGGTGACATCATTGAATCTAAAAGCTCCGCCGGCTGATGCACCAATTGAGCATGACGTTGGCAGTTATCACATTTTTGAACAAACGCCTTTGCATCCTATTCCATCCAGGGACAAAAGTAACCGACCCTTATTAATTTGAGCACAAGTGAATCTGCACTGGAGTGGTTTCCACAAACCCCTTTGTGAACGTATCTCATGATATAATCAGCCTCTAATGCTCCTACACACCGAGCAAACAGTCTTTGGAAAGACCTTTGGTATAATTGTTCGTCAACGAGACAATACCGAGCATCTTTTGTTCGTAATGTCCGGGAGGTTTTAGAATCTTGAGGCAATTTTCCATGCTTTAAATATTCTATAAACTCGTTTGTCCAATCCCAGATTAGGTTGGTTGAGTTAACTTCGCAATATCCATCCACGTCTAGAACTGAATGCAACAACTGAACAACTGCATCGGAATCAAATCCTTTCATTTCCGTGGATGAACCTAAATTGGCCAACGCGTCCGCCTCCATATCTCTTCCCTTAGGATATGAATCACCGACCACTCCCTGAACTGGAAAAGTAAATCTTGAACTTTATTCAAGTATTGTTGCATGCACTCTTCTTTGGTATCAAAGATTCCATATATCTGATTTACTACTAGTTTGGAGTCGCATTTTACTTCAATCACCTTGGATCCTAGTCCCTGGGCTAATTCAGGTCCGTCAATCAAAGCTTCATACTCGGTTTCATTGTTAGTCAATGGAACAGTTCCAATTGCCTTTCTTAGGGTTTTTCCCGAAGGAGTGATTAAACCTATCCCAAGACCGAAACCTTTTACGTTGGAAGCTCCATCCCGAACCAAGGTCCATACACTAGAGACAGTATTGGATACCAAAACTGCTTCTTTAGCAGCTAAAGACATCATTCTCTGGATAAAACCAGCCACAAAGTCGGTCATAACTTGTGAACTAACACCATCCGAGGCTTATGTTCAATATCAAATTCATCAATTTCAACTGCCCATTTAACCAATCGACCCGATTCAGGTTTATGAAGGGCATTCCTCAGGGGAAAGGTCGTCACAACAGCTATTGGGTGGCATTGAAAGTAGGGTATTAGTTTTCGAGATGTGACTACGAGAGCTAGAGCCAACTTCTTCAGGTGCGGGTAACGTGTTTCTGCATCTGAAAGTATCTTACTAATATAATATATAGGAAATTACGTACCTCTTTTCTCCCGGACTTGGACTTCACTTACTGCAACTCCCAATACCGCTAAATAAATTAACAATTGTTCTCCCTCCTTTGGTTTAGACATTAATAGAGGACTTGAAAAAAACCCTCTTCAATTCACTCAACGCTTGCTGGCATTCTAGAGTCCACATGAAGTCATTCTTCTTTTTCAGTAGTGAAAAGAAACAATAGCACTTCTCCGATGACCTGGATATGAATCTGCTAAGGGCAGCCATCCTGCTGGTTAGCCTTTGCACCTCCTTTATACTTTTCAGTTGATCAGGGATGTCTTCTATGAGCTTAATATTGTTGGGATTTACTTATTCCCCCTTGAGAAACCAATAAGCCAAGAAATTTTCCGAACCAACTCCAAAAGCACACTTCTCCGGGTTAAGCTTCATGTTGTATTTCCTCAAGATATCGAATGTTTCTTAAAGGAGATTCGAATGATCCCCTGCACTAAGAGACTTAACCAACATGTCGTCAATATAAACTTCAAATGGCTTTACCAATTTTACGCTCAAACATCTTATTAACGAGCTTTTGATAAGTGGCTCCGACATTTTTTGCCCCAAAAGGCATCACATTATAGCAATACGTGCCAAAATTTGTGATAAATAGGGTTTTTTCTTAATTCTCCAAGTGCATCCTAATTTGATTATACCCCGAGTATGCATCAATAAAACTCATCAACATATGCCCAACTGTAACATCAATCATTTGGTCGATGTTTGTCAATGGAAAAGAATCCTTGAGGCTAGCCTTATTTAGATCTTTATAATCTATCGACATTCTAAACTTATAATTCTTTTTAGGCGCAACTACTACATTAGATAACCCGTTTGGATAACTTCACAAATAGAACCTATATTTAGCAACCTGGTTTCCTGTTTATGTACAAACCTCTGACCTCGGCTATCAACCGCTTCTTCTGCTTTATAGAAAGGAAAGTAGGGTCCAAACGTAACTTGTGGACAACTACTTTCATTGGAATACCTGTCATATCTGAATGAGACCATGCAAAAAAATCAATGTTAGCTTTTAAGAATTCAATAATTCTAATCCTGAGTTCGAGGCTCAATGCCGTTCCCAAGTAGACCTTTTTATTCAGAAATTCTATGAACAAAGAAATTTGTTCAAGCTATTTTGCGGTTGATTGTGTTGCATCTGTTTCTTCCGGTACTTGGAAGGATCTATGCACCTGGTAAAAATCTGGTGTCTCTTTTTCTCCATCACTTTCCACCGGGACCAAAAGGGAAGGAGACACAGATTCCTGTAATTTTTATTTGCTGATTCCATTCACCTTGCTGCTAGATAAGGTGGCTGCATTCATTTCTCTTGCAGCGGGTTGATCGCCTCTAATCTATCTGATCTCATTCGCTGTAGGTAACTTTAACAATTGATGGTAAGTTGATGACACGCCCTTCATTTCATGTATCTGTGGTCTACAACCCCTTCATCATAGGTAGGGAACACGATCTCTCCTCGGGTCGTTACGCTTGTTAAGTTGAACCTGACCAAAAGCTTTATTGTCGGAACTATGTTTCCCGTTACCTTTGCATGTTCCAAAACCTCACTTGAATGATATTGTCTGAACTACCTGGATCAACCAACACGTGTTTAATTTTAAAATCTAAAATATTAAGAGATATTAACAGAGCATCATTGTGAGATAAAATAAGGCCATCCACATCTTCCTCCGTGAAGGTGATTTCATCATCTTCTGGTTCTTCCCAAATTCTTTTGCCATGAGCGACTGATATCTTTTTTTTTTGCTGCCGAAAACATCACCCTATTTACTTCAACCCCACAAAAGTCACATTTATTTTTAGGCAAGGAGACCCTGTAGCTACTTTTGCTGGTTCTGTTGCATCTTGACTCCCACCGAAATTGTTTTTAGCTCAGTTATTCAAAAATTCTCTAAGGTGACTATTTTTCAATAGTATTGCCATCTCTTCACGAAGGTGCCGGCAGCCACCAGTTCTATGACCATGTGTTCTGTGGAATTCGCACCACAAATTAGGATCCCTTTGATTGGGATCTGGTCGAATTGGTTTCGGAAACCTTGCCTCCTTGATATTTCTCATAGTTGAAACCAACTCGACCAAACTGATATTAAAATTGTAATATGATAATTAGAGTTATCCTGAATCCCAGGGCTCCGATGGTTCTTTACCATGCATAGCCCTATTACTCTGACCATGATCCATCCTTCTATCTGGTCTAAATCTTTTTGATGACTGACAAACTTTAGCTCCACGCCCATAGATCTTTAATTTGATGAATAAGGTTGGAAACGACTTTTGGATGATCTCTGATCTATATCAGAATCATTTTTGCACTTTTCTTGATTTCGATCGCGATTACGACCCTTGGACGACACCGAAGAACTTAGCTAATCGTCTTCAATTCTAATTTTGGGTTCATAGCGTTTATGGACATCAACCCATGTGGTTTCCCGAAATTCCAATATGCTTTCCTTAACTTCCTCGAGGCATCGGAGCTTACAGGATTGAGGCCTTCGGTGAACACCTCTGCTGCCCATTCATCTAGTATGCGGCAAAAACATCATCTCCTTTTAAAATTGGATCACGAATTCCCATAGCAATTCTGATTCTCCTTGGGAGATTCTAAATATGTCCGCCTTCCCAACTTGGATTTTCTTTGCCCCGGCATAAGCTTTAATGAAAGAATCTGCAAAAATTTCACAAGAATCAATTAAATCTTCAGTAAAAGAGAATACTACATCAAAGCTCCCTTCGTTAGGGTTTTGCCAAATTTCTTTAGCAAAACAGCGCAGAGCCAAATTGTTTTCTTTTACAGCCCTAGTGTACATTGTGATGTGCTCCTATGGATCCGAAGTTTCATCATATTTTGGAATATCCGGCATCTTGAACCTCTTTGGGATCAACTTCGGGGCCGCACTCGGTTTGAATGACATATGACTATACTTCTTTGAATCTAGGCCCTTCAATACAGGAGGCGCCCCCAGGATCTGTTCCATCAGAGCATGGAATTCTTTGGCATTTTGGTTCAATTTGATCATTCATTTCCCTTATGAACCTTATGAGCTCGATTTTAATGGAATCATCTATGTTGTTATCATTCCCGGATGCACTGCCTGCACCACCTGCCTGATTATCATTAAATCCAAACTCCTCCCTCAAATCGATGTTGCAAGCTCTTTGCACTGTTTGATTTGCAGGCACATTGGGAGAGGCTCAAACTCCTCTATTGGAATTCTTCGAGGCAACCGATAGTGCTTGCTGGAGCTCAGTTATTATACGATCCTGTCTTGAGAGATGATTCATGATTTTCCTGTGCTATGCTTTCAAAACTTTCACCGTCTCGCAATGGCTTCATCATCCATATCATCAGGTATTGGACTCCTCACATGCCGAGTATTTCGCTCTTCCCGGACCGGAGTTGCCTCACTTTCGTCGTTGCAAGTTTCACTTGTCAAATCATTATACTAATCTCCATCACGTATATTATCCTCGTGCTTGTTGTTTGTACCGACATTGAGTGAGTTGTTGACATCATTAGGTGCCATATCCCTTTTTGTATTTTTTAAAAAGCATCAAAATATGTTAGTAAAAGATGAATGGATCAAAGTAATACTGCAATTATCTATGCCCCACGGTGGGCGCCAAACTGTTTACCCATAAACGGTACAGTTGAAGTTATAACATGATTTTTACATAGATGTGAATTAAATTGTTCCAAGAATATAAAGTAACAAAGCACAAAAGTAAATTAATTAAGAAAACTTGAAGAAAATACAAGTCTGTTGTGAAGTGAGCTTCTCCGGAAGCAAGAACAAGAACAAAGTATCGAGCAAAAAGGATGTTAATAAAAAGCAAGAGTAAGGTTAGCCTTTTTCATACAAGTATTTCGTTCCTATAATGATTAAAAATTTCTCTATTTATAGCTAAATTCAGGGGTACAAGATCCCCAAATCAAGCTCCTCTTTAATATGAATAAAGACCCCTCTTGATAACTGCATAACAATTGAGTATAAATACAAAAATTCTTTGTAACGGCCGCTCCTTGAATGCTGTCTTTTTCAATTGATATCTCACTTTCAAACTTTTGTCTCTGGTTCTAATGTCTTTGAAACTCACACAACACCATTCACATGCTCGTAATTGGTGCCAACTATTTGTCGACTCATATCTTATTTGTCTTTACTGTCACGTATCAACTTGATGAATGTTCACCTATCATTTGTTAATTTTTACCCCATACACTTTGAGAGATTGGCAACTCAAAAGAATTGATTCTTGAAATGAATCTTGATAGACGATTCATTCCAAGAATAGGTATGGAGCTTTACAAAATCTTTTCTTTGATAGATGCTTTGAATATTGACTATTTTTCTTTTGTGGCTTGACTGATAGAGATTTTCTGACTTGTGCAGATCTCCTGGTTTAACTGGATCTTTACTTCCTTAAGTGAATATTTGCCTTCCTTGCAAAATATGAATCTTTCTTCTTCCTTCTTGGAGTTGATGAGGGTCGTCTTGCTAATTAACGACTGCATGTTTCTTTGACTTTCACCCTCAAATTTGCCGATTTGATCTTCCTTCAACAACCTGGGTTGTTTTCCTTCTTTCCTTTTTTTTTCCGCTTTGATCCTTGTTTTGAGTCTTTCTTCTTCTTAGGTACCTATAAGCAAAGTAATATTATTTTCTATCATTAAAACTAAGATCTATCAATCTCTCCCTTTTTAATGATGGCAAAATAACTTATAAAATATGATTTTACTTTCTTTTTTGAAGTTATTTGTCAGCTCCCCTTGAGTTTAGTCAGCTTCCTTTGAGAGTAGTTAGCTCCCCCCGAGTCTAGTCAGCTAGTCAGCTTTCCTCCATACATTTATTTACCTTTCTTCTCCCCCTTTGGCATCAATCACGAAGGAAAGTAGCATATATGATCGAGGAGAAAATAATTGCCAAGTAACAAAAATAATTAAGTTAACTAGACCTTAAGCATGCAACCAAAAAAAAATAATTGTCCTACTGATACCAGTCACTAGATTACCAACCCAAAAAAATTATCTTAAATATTCAACAACCACATTAGTGACGGTGAAAATAGTTAAAGGTGTTGTAGATGGCGTCATTGAGGCGATCAAAGCCCGCAATCATGGTAATGCAATTTTTGTCAATCCTATTTTGAACTTTCTTAAATGACTCACTACATCCTATGTTATTTTTCACACTTTGACACGTACCTTAGACACATCAAAACTTGTCCCCTTCGAAATTTCTTGAATTTTTCCAATAGTAGTCTGGGTAGATATCATCATAACTTTGAGTAAGGTCGAGTTTTCATCAATGGAAGATAGCTTCTCAATGAGGTTTGGATCAGATGCACTCGGCTGAGTGGTTGAGGCTTTACCATTAGAACCTAGAGCGGCAACCTTTGCTTCACATCCTGTTTCTTTAGCTAGAACCATCCACAGCAACATAGCCTGTACTAGCAAAGGCTCTAGAATTATAAATCTTGGTGACTGTGAGAAAGGGAAAGATAGAAATATTGTGGGCAGGCAAAGCTTGAGAGAGAAAAATTGTGGGCCTCAAGAAGATGGGTGATTACCATTCCATAGGAAGACTAGTGCGGTTATCAACACTCTCAATCAAGAAATTTATTACCCATGAGGATAGTTTAACCTTATACTTGGTGAAAAGACAATATACCCAGATAGGTATCTCGTTGAGAGAGTATAGAGAAAGAGCCTGTGCAAGACATAATGGTGGTGGAAATAATGTGAGCAAGGAATCTGGTTTCAAAATTCACATTGATGGATCCTAATTGGTTTAAAAGGTAAAAGGGGACTCAGCTATGCACGTTTTCGCTTGGTCAAAAGAGATTTCAAAGTCCTCCGGCCAGGTATTTTTGACCAAACTAGAGTATCATGTGCAGTTACATTAGAAGATGGAATCAAATGTTGCACAGTCAAAAACAATACGCTTACCAGAACTAGGGATTCAATTTTATTAGGTTTTGGGAAAAGAAGATTTGCATAAAACGTACAAACAAGATTCTCGTAAACTTTTGGAGGGGCCAAAGAGAGAAAAAAAATTTCAACCATGAAATTCAAAAAGATTATTTACCTTGCAGTTGAGGCTCTCAATATTGTCCAGATCGACGATCCTGCTACAAGCGATTGATTTCTCCTTGAAGGTGAATGCATCCGTATTTGGGGTATCCGAGAAATTGACAGGTCCATCTTTATCTTCTGCGGTGTGAGAGGTTCGAGATCTTCTTCCAAAGGACGCTTTCCTAGAGATTTATCGTTTAATCTTCGAGTATTGTTGGAGATTTCTATTTTTGAAGATGCAAAATCTTTTGAGTGGCCTGAGCCAACGTTGACTGGCTCTGAGAGGAGGATTTTTCCTTTGCGAGTGTTTTTTCCACTGGAGGGAGTAGGATTTTTTGAAGTCTTTGCCATTATAGAGAGGGTGAAAATAACAATGTGAGTGACAAGGTTTGAGGAGTTCTTTTATAACAAGGAGAAAAATTAAATAGATGTGATGATTTGAGTGCTGAGAAAGGAAACTCTCTTAATCAAGAAATGCAATGATTTGATTGCCTATCTAGAAAGTCGAAAAAATCTACGAAAGAAAATAAACGGAGGTGCCTAATTAATGAACCTAGCAGTAATTATAGGAATAAGAAGATTTTTGGCAAAGTAAAAAATATTTCATCATAATTAAACAGTTAATTGCTTTTTAACCAATCTAGGTGTCGATGGAGATAATTTCAAGTAGGTCCTGCAAATTGCAAAATCTTTTTTCAAGTAAAAGTACGGTAAAAATATAAGCGATTTGGTCATTGGTGCTATAATAATAGAATTTTTATATCACGTTTAAGAACATGGTCTCTAATAAAGTAATTTTTGATATCTATATGATTGGCCCTGGAATGATGCACATGATTTTTTGATAAATAAATTGTACTAGAATTATCACAAAAATTTTGAACAGATTGAAGAGAAAGATCATAATCACCAAGTTGATGAGACATCTAAAGTAATTGTGAACAACATTCTCCAATGGCTATATATTTCGCCTCAGTAGTAGACAGAGCCACCGAACCTTGTTTATTAATGTTCCAGAAAATTAAAGATAATTTTAGTAATTGACATGTTCTACTGGTGCTCTTCCTGTCATCCTTATTTCCTACAAGATCTGCATCTAAATATCCTTCAAGTTTAAATTTTTTATAATGAGGATACCGTAGTCCATGTGAGTTAGTTCCAATAGGGTAGAGAATAATTTACTTTACTATAGTTAGATGATACTTTTTAGGAGCTGACTGAAACCTGGTGCATTTACAAATGCTAAACATATTATCTGTTCGACTGACCGTTAGATATAGTACTGAACAAATTATTCCATGATATTTAGAATCTTCTACTGGTTTTTTCCTCCTTCATCTTTGTCTAGAGAGCTGGAGGGGCTCATATGAGTTCTAATAGTCTTTGCATTGCTCATTCAAACTTTTGAATCAATACTTTGGTATATTTGGTCTGACATATGAATGTTTAATTTTTTGATTGATGAATTTGTAATCCAAGGAAGAAAGTAAGTTATCCCACCATACTCATTTTGTATGAGATTTGAAATTTCCTTACACAAATCAGGATTAGTACTACGAAAAATAATGTCATCAACAAAAATTACATAATTAGGTTACGTGATAATGACCTTTTGATAAAGAGTGTGGTATAAATTTACCTCTTGAGAATCCTTGATTAATTAGAAACAAGCTCAATCTCTCATACCAAGCTCGAGGTGCTTGCTTAAGTCCTTAGAAAGCTTTAGACAACTTAAACACATGGTAAGAAAATTGTGAGTTCTCAAAACCGGGAGGTTATTTTACATGGACTCCTCATCAATAAATATGCTTTAAAAATTATTTTTAACATCCATTTGAAATTTCTTAAAACCTTTAAAAGAAGCATAAGCAATTAATATACGAATTGATTCTAACCGAGCTACCAGAGCAAAAGTTTCATCATAGTTGACTCGTTCTTGTTGAAAGTAGCCTTGTGCAAATAGTCTTACCTTATTTTTAAATACTTTGCTATCTTTATTTAGCTTGTTTCTGAAAATCTATTTGGTGCCAATGATTGAAATATTAGTTGGTTTAGTTACTAGTTTTCATACTTGATTTTTTTTGAACTGATGAAGTTCCTTCTGCATAACTTGTACCCAACTGGGGTCCTTGAGAGCACCATCTACCGTTTTTGGTTCTAGATGATATATTAAGGCAATGTTTGCCTTCTTCTTTAAAGCTTCTCTAATTTTCATTCCTTTATTTGGATTTCCGATAATAATTTTTTTTAGGGTACTCAGGTTCACTTATCCATTCATTTGGAATTTCATCTACCTATTTAGTAGTTGACTCTTGCTGCGCTTCAGAAAACAAAATGACAAGACCATTAGTCGACTTTGGAAGTTCATTACTACTATTAGTAGAGACATCGGATTTTCAATTTTCACTGGTTATCAGTAATTCCTGATTAATATCTTTATCATCTGTAACAGTTTCTTTCTCTGCCATATGATTAGTATTATCAAATACAACATGAACCGATTATTCTACACACATGGTAAGATTATTATATACTCTAGATGATATTGGTATTCAAATAACAAAGAAATATACCTTCACCGCTTCTTAGATTAAACTTACCAATATTATTCTTATCATTTTTATGGATAAAGCATACTGCTGAAGGAGTGTAAGTAACTGATATTTGATCTCTTGCCTTTCCATAGTTCATACGGAGTCTTCTTCAAGAAAGGTTGAATGAGACATCTGTTGAGGATGTAGCATGATGTGCTTACTGCTTCTGCCCTGAAGTGATTTGGTAAAGAGTATTCAATTATTATTGTTCTAGCCATATCTTATAGAGTTCGATTTTTTTTGTCTAACTATGCCGTTTTGTTACGGTGATCTTGGCGATGAGAAGTTATGTGCATAAACTTGTTCATCACAGAAGGTTTCAAATAATTTGCTTTAATATTCTCCACCGTGATCACTTTGAATGGTTAAAATGTTGTAACCTTTTTCTTTATCCACTTTCATGCAAAGTATCTCAAAATTCTTTAAAGCTTTATCTTTGTAAGTCAAAAATATTACTCATGTAAAACGTGAGTAAACATCAACAATAATAAATTTATATCATTTGCCTCCAATGCTAGCATTTCTAGTAGGACCAATTAAATATATATGAAATAATTGTAAAGGCTTGTATGTAGTAGCCATGTTCTTGGATTAGAAAGAGGTTCTAGTTTGCTTACCAAGTTGACATGCATCTTGGATATGATTTCTAGAGTAATTAAATTTTGGAAGCCTCATAACTGGGTCATGTTTGAATAATTTTTTAACTAAGAGCATACTCGCATGACTAAGTTTCTGATGCTATAGCCGAGGATCATCAAAAATAGAAGCTAGACATATATGAATAACTAACTTTCAAATGCATTGCAGAATGTAAACATTGCCATACCTTTTACCTGGTGATATGGTTTTACCTGATTCATCTTCGATGGCACATCGTGTTTTCTTAAATTTTACCTCATATCTAGAGTCATATAATTGATTTATACTTAGTAAATTGTAGTTGAGTCCGTTCACAAGACAGATCTCTGTAATATCACATTTGTTGTTGAATGGAACTGTTCCGGTATTAATGATTTTTTCTTTTGAGTCATCCCTAAATCTTAACATTTTATCCAATCAGTATTGTAATTTCCTTAAATAGCTTTTTGTTGCCCATCTTATTGCTGGAACATGCACTGTCAATATATCATTTTTCTTTTCGACTCTTTTTGTGGTGTTCTTGGAAAATAAGATTATAAACTTTTTTAGGACCAAGCTTGCTTGAGTCTTTTTTGGATAGTCTTAGGGGTATCCAGGTTGTTCTTAGGTCTCCTGACCCATCGTTTGTTATATTATAACAAAATTTGCAAGAAGAATACTTGTGATTTGTCTTACAACAGTAATTACAAGTTGGAGTAGATCGTTCATTTATAACAGATCTATGAGTGATTTTAGCATTTGTAGATCCATTATTAACAGGTCTCTTCCCAGTTGAGTTCTGATTCGACTAGTTAGACTTGACATAACTATGATTGGTGGATTTGCACATGCCATTAAGTTGCAATTATAATTTCTGAACTTGTTCTTGGAAGTCATCTTATTCGAGTTCAAGACTTCAAGTTTAAGTTCTCAGTCTTTCTTCTCCCTACTCAGCCTCTTCAATTCGTTTAGAATTTTTTGGGATTCTTTTAGAGTTAAATCTAAAATATTTTATAATTAATTACGTCTTTCACAATCATAGAGTCTTACCTAGTTTGTTTCTCCTTGAGCCATGAAGCAATTATCAGTCATATTGTTGGTATCATCATCTGATATGTCTTCATCAGTCCAGCAGCTTGAGAACTTATTTATATCGTTTACCAGTATGGTCATGAAGCAAAGATTAGAAATTTCTTCATGTTCTGAGCTATCTTCGTCACTCCAACTTCCAAATAATTTGTTCTTGTGATAACCTCTGAAAGCTTTTATTTTGAGATCTAAACATTCAGCTTGAACATGTCCATATATTCTACATTCAAAATATTTTTCACTGTTCTTGTCCTGCTCATTGTATTGTCTGATTTTTCTAGAATTCATTCTACCATTCTTGGTATTTTTATATCTTCTTATCAATCCATTCATTATTTTGGACACCATGGTAATTTCTTCTCCTAGAGCTTTTGTTTCATCATCTTTGTTGTTTTTAGATGATTCAATGGAAGCTTTAAAGGCTATAATATTTTTCTTTTCCTCATGTCCTCATTTCTTGAGGTGCATTTTTTCAAATGCGATGAGATCTACATGTAGTTCATTATAAGATAGCTTATCCATATCTTGGGACTCAAGTGCCACAACTCTAGTTTACCAAACCGTGGGCAAACTTCTTTGAAATTTTTGCACTTGTTCTCCACTTGAATAAGGTCTCTCAAAAGCTTTTAGATCTCCAATAATTTCACTAAAACGAGCAAATATTTCCCAATGGATTTACCTTCTTTCATTTGTAATAGTTCATAATCATGAATCAATAAATTTATTATCATTTCTTTCACTTTGCTGGTTCCTTCATAAGTTACTTTCGACTTATCCCACATTTCTTTAGATATGTCACAACTTGATATATTTTCATATTCTTTTCCACTTATATCATTGTATTGAAGATTTTTAACCTTTGTGTTTATTTGCATTACATCCATTTGTTCATCAGTATAATCATCTGGATCTATGGGATCGGTAGATACATGTCCTTCTTCTTTCTTGTAAGATTTTGCTATTGGAATTAGATAATCTCCTTTCTTGATCACACACCAAACTTTGACATCATATGATTTAGCATAGATCTCCATATGAACTTTCCAATGTGAAAATTATTGTCCATTGAAGTAGGGAGGTCCGATCTGCGATGTTCCTTCTTGGAATCGAGCTCCAACGATCACGTGGTTTGACATGTTCTTTTCTCATTAGCTATTAAGCACGGAAATAATGTGAGACATGCTATGTTATAAATTGAAAGTACAAGCGGGGAGGGGATGAATTTGGCCCTTTTTGAAATTATTAAACTACAGTCGACTAGTTTACTAGTTAGTTGACTTCAACTTAAGTGAATAGGTGAATTAACCAATATTTTTATACTGGTTCAGATTCAATGTTAATTATAGTTTAATCCCCTTAGGTTGCAAGAGGGTACTTTCTTCAAAGTTCCTTGATGTTCTGAGTAGACTTTGTTGAAGAATTTCCTACGCACTCATCAACTAATTTTTTATGCAACTTAGAATCTCAAATCTTTTGACACATTGTTTAACCAATGATTTCTTCTGTTTCTCTCTCTCTCTCTCTCTCTCTCTCTCTCTCTCTCTCTCTATCTATCTATCTATCTATCTATCTCTCTTCTCTCCTTCTATTACACAATAAGTCAGATTGAGTTACAATATTTGCTAAGAGCATAACAAAGAACTTGAAGTTGGAATGAAAGCATAAGTTCTTGTTCTTAGTCTTTGACTATATATACAACTTGAGCAGCGATATGTTTTGAATCTTGATTCGCACAGATCTTGAGAGATTAACAACCTAAGAGAATTGATTCATTGAACTGAATCTTGATTGACGAATCTTTTTAAGAAAAAAGGTGGAGCTGTATAGAATCTTTTCCTTGATAGATGCTTCGAATATTGACTGCTTTCATTTTGTGGCTTGATTGATTGCGATTTTCTAACTTGTGTGAATCCCCTAGCCTTACTGGATCTTTACTTCCTTAAATAGATATACGCCTTCCTTATAAGACTTGATTCTTTTTTATTTTTTCTTGGAGTTAATGAGGGTCATCTTATTGATTAACCAGTGCATGATAATTTGTCTTTTACCTTCAAATCGACCTATTTGATCTTTCTTAAATGTCTCGGGATGCTTTTCTTCACCGATCTTTTATAATCAGAATTGATCTTTTTTTTTTCCTTTCCGCTTTGCTCCTTGTTTTGAGTCTTTCTTCTTCTTGGGTACCTGTAAGCAAAGTAATGTTATTTTTTATTATCGAAACTAAGAACAATCTATAACTTGGTATTATGATTTATGACTTGATGAGATAGTTTGAATGGACATTCAAGGAGCTTAGAGATGTTTTGGATTAGTTTTGAACAAAATGTAGCTACAGAGTTTTTGGTCAGCTGGTGCATCACAATCGCAAAGCTTGGCTCGAGACTGCGAGGCTGCTAAACATGCTAAGCATCATGTTTGGAGGGTGAAGTATGACGACCCGATACGTCGTTTTGAGTACTAGCCTTTATTTCTATGTCTTGAAACCTCTCATAGTTTCATTTGATGTTATATGGCTTGCGTGCGTGGTCCGTGTCATTTTTCAGAAAATTTTTATGTGAATTTTTAATGAAAATAAAATTTTTGGCTTTAAAATAACTAAGGTTGACCACAGTCAACGTTCTTGGTAAACGACCTGATTGGTATTTTGACGATTCTGGTAGGTTCTATGATGTTTTTGGACTTATACGCATGTTTCGTTGGGTTCCCGGGAGACTCGAGAGCGTTTTGGCACGTTATGTTGAAAGTTGAAAAAAATGAGTTTAAACTTTGAAAATATTTTAAGTTTTGATGATCGATTCGTTATTCTTGATGTGTTTTTGATGATTTGCGGTAGCGAGAGAGTTTGCAAATGTTAGTACACTTGTGTTCATGTTTGGGTTGGAGCCCGGGGTGGTCGAGTGAGTTTCGAATTAATTTCGGACCATTTTTGGCCTTGTTGAGTTGCTGGTTTTTCTACTGGTGCATTAGTGCTTCGCAATCGTGTGGCTACTAGCACGATCGCACAGGGGAAATGTGGGACTGGGGCTGGATACTCTAGGCGAACACGAGAGATAGATCGCGAACGCGAAGGATTATGGGGACCTCCCTTCGTGAACGCGTCAGGCCTCACAAGAATGTGTAGGCTTGGGAATATCAGGGGAGGGAAAATGGTTTTTCAATGCGAATGCGACCCTTGGGACGCGAACAAAAAGGCTTGACTAGGGAAATGCCTTCACGAACGCAATGAGGACTTCGCGAACGCAAAGGCCAACTTGCCTGTGCCCTTCGCGAACGCGCCATGTGCTCCTCGAACTCAAAGAGCACCTGATGCCCAGTCAAATAAAAGTTGTAAGTCGGGATTTCATTGTTCCTCATTATTTTGGAAACCTAGAGCTCGAATTAGAGAGATTTTAGAAGAGATCTTCATTCCAACTTTATTGGTTAGTGCTTTTAAACAAGTTTTGATGTATTTTCATAGTCACTCATTGATTTTTATCCTTAAATGTAGTAGTTTAAAGGTAGAAATTAAGGGTTTTGGATAGAATTTAGGATATTGGGAAAATTGAGATTTAGACCTTGAATTGAGGTCGGATTTTAAAACAAATCACATAACCGGACTCGAGGGAGAATGGGTAATCGGAGTTTGGTCTGAATCTCGAATTTTGACCAAGCGGGCCTAGGATTGACCTTTGTTGACTTTTTCTATTTAGTTAAAGATTGAACCTTTTTCACTCGTGGGTAGTTTCTAAAGCTAGTTTTGAATTGTTTGAACTATATTTGGCTAGATTCGAATGGTTTGGAGGCTTATTCTAAATGAAAATCCGTGATTGATCATTGATTTAGTTGCGAAAAAAGGTAAATGTCGTGGTTAACTTTGAATAGAGGGAATTAGGACTTATTTGGTCTATTTTCTACGTGAAATATGTATGAAGACATCGTATATGCAAGGTGACGAGTATATATACGTCATTATGGGTTAAAGAATGCAGTTGTATTTGTCTTATTTGTGCCATGTTGTTTCATTATGCCGTCCATACCTTAGTTAGATTGTTTGTTCTTTTTATTGTTCGCTTCCGTGTGTATTTCATATGTCGAAATTGTTGTGATACCGAAAGTTTAATTTGCTTGTTCTAGCAATATTGTTGAGCCACCTTGTTCAATACTTGAGTTGTTGTTTCTTGGTGAGGAATAGTGAAAAGCACAAAGGGTGTGCCATGCCATATTTGCATATTGTTATTATTGATTGAGCGAATGTGAGGTAAAAGCATGAAGGATGACCCCGTGCACATTCTTATTTATCATGAGAGGTTAAAGCACAAAGGGTGGTACCGTACATATGCATTTTTATTATGATCACATGAGAATGAGATAAAAGCACGAAGGGTGATGATGTGCACTTGCATTTATTATGATTTGGTGAGGATGAGAGTAAGCACGAAAGGTGATGCCGTGCGAGTTTATTGATTTCTTTGTTTACTTGAGATTTGGTGATGTGGATTATGACTAGGTAGTTTCATTGCCCGTTTTGGAAAGAGGTTTATTTCATGGTTCCTTGTTTACTGTTTCTGTCTATTTTCCCCTATACTTGCCCCTACTCGATTGTTTCATTTGACTCTTTACTTTTTATTCTATCCATGCATATGTATGTGTATGTGTGTGTATGTATATATATATATATATAGATATATATACACCACACCTAGAATTGATTATATATCTTGATTTCCCCTAATTGAGTTCTCTCCGTACAGACGAAGAGAGTGAACAGTACTGCGCCTGAGCAAAATGCTCGATTCTCCTCCGTCCACCGGTGAAAAACCACCGGACCAGCACCAAAAAAAGCGTCTTTCAATTGCGCATCATCCCCAGCAAACCTCATCTCAAATCATCAACCCAGCTGCCACAAATTTGCAAGCAACCGGTGGAACCACTGTAGTAAAAAATCGCCTGGGAGATATCACCATATCATCACTCGATTCTGAGCCAAATTGAGCTAATCTATGTACTGGAGATCTTTCTCCAAGACCACAGAAATCTCCTCACCAAAATTTCGAAGCTTTCACCGCCGGAAATGGGAGCTCCGACCATCTGAACTGCCAGGAAACACAGCAGTTGGTCGAGCAAGGTGCTCCACTAAATAATTTGACCCCGATCATCACACCAAAGGACTATTGAACCAATCATCACAATATTGCAAAAAGAAACCTCTACAGTGTCGCGCCCACCAAATGTTTGACAAAATGCACAAGACACGTCTGAGGCCCAATTGAGGGCTCATGCTACTCCTCAATAATCTCTAGCTCATAAGCAAGTGAGTCGTCAATCAAAAGCAAGAATCACCTAAAAGGTCTGATGATCACAAGCCCCTTCCATCTACTGAAACACACCCTATCGACAGTAATGACTCAGTGCTTCAGGTATCTCAAAAGGTAGCAAATCCCAACTCCAATGCTTCCACAAGTACCAGTAACATGGGCACTGTTACTGGTGATCAAACTCAACCACCTCCCTCAGAAATTAAGACCACCAATGATACTGTTCTGCTGTCATCTACTATGGAAAACCAGACCAAAATACAACCTTCAACATCAGCACAAGCTCCAGTTAAGATTTCCTCTAACTTTGTCAAGCCAAAAATCTCCAAAAAAGGACCAATGCCACCAAGTAGAGATTTAATAGCTCCATCTAGTGCCACACCAGCAATTCAAGATACAACAACCACCACCAAGCCACCTCAACCAACTACCAGTAACAAAAGGTAAAACACAAACCAGTGCAAATCCACCTCCCCCTACCATCACTCAATCCTTTGTCACTAGACTAAGAGCCATAAATGAAGCTGAAATTGCTCCAGTACAATTCACTCCACTAATTTTAAAAGAGAAGATTACATGATCAAATTTGAAGAAACCAGGAAACCAGCTGTGATCAAATCAGGAAACCAGTTGTGATTTTCAAAAGAGAAGATTACATGATCAAATTTGTAGAAAGATGTAAGTTCACTGTGGTAGGAAAATTCCTCAACACCATCCCAAGAATGGAGGTGATTAGAAAGAGCTTCATAGCCCAGACTGAGCTTAGAGGTGGTGTTAAAATAGCACACTTCAATGCTAGAACTGTTTACATTGATCTGGACAATGAATATGATAATGCCACAGTTTGGACTAAGCAGTACATGTACATCCAAGGACAAATGATGAAGTTGGAGGCTTGGAATCCGGCCTTTAAACATAATGAAGACTCACCAATTGTACCTATATGGATTGTCATCCCAGAACTTCCTTGGCACTTGTACTATATGGAGATATTAACCCCACTGTTATCACCTATTGGCAAAGCTCTCTTCTTGGACCTTGCCTCTTTTCAAAAATCCAGAGGTAGTGTTGCTAAGATTAAAATGCAGATGGACCTCATTAAAGATAGACCTACCCATGTATGGCTGGGCTATGATGAGGATGTCAATGGTGAGGGGCAATGGCTAGAGATCCAATATGATAATCTCCCTGAATATTGCATATACTGCAAACACCAAGATCATGCTATCCACACTTGTCAAACTAAATTGAAGAAAAAGGAACACTATAGGAAAAAGGATTAAGCAATAACTGTCACCAACACTCCACAGTTCTCCACTCAAACATCCACCAAAGATAGTCACGCAACAGGTCCTCAAAATATAAGAATTCAAAATCCTACACTACATGTAGCAGCAAAGGATCACAATGGCAAAACAACAAAGGAACCTCAGAGAAGTGCAGAACACCAAACAGCAATAGCCCCTCCTCAAATGATGAATGGAAAATACAAAAGAAAAAACACTTCAAAGGCACTTCCCAAACCAGCAAGAAGCAGCAACAAATTTATCTACCCAAGCATAATGTAGCTGTCACGACCCAAGCTGGAGGGCCGCGACCGGCACCGGACCCTACTCAACGGGCGCCGGCGTACCCTTCATCTAACTTTCCTTATTATCTATAAGGCTTGTCATATGCATATAATCTCGAATAATAATTATAATGAACCAAGACGTCATGCCATGATACAAACATACTTATATACATAATATGGCCCATAAGGCTAAAATGCAAAACCATAAAATAAAATATATACGTTTGCCGACAAGGCAATTCAACTGTACATAAGCCAACCCATTATTTGTCTATGCATAAATTGACACTTGTCTATGAGCTTCTACAAAAACGTACATAATGTAACCTACGTCGGAACAGGGCCCCGACGTGCCCATAATGCCTACAACAAAATGCATACCAAGACTGTGGCAAGTCCGAAGGATGGATCTCGCCAATATCCGCTGAACTGGACAACCTACTGTAGTGGGGGAGCCTCGTCTATCTGTCAGTCCGGACCTG
>MCJB01021621.1:0-78032 GCA_002018475.1 Nicotiana obtusifolia | reverse complement strand
ATTATAGTGTCCTTGCGTAGTGGGTGAAACCCACACACGTTTGGTAAAAGTCTTGCAGAGTCAGTGGAAATACTGCAGGTTAGGTGAGGGGTCTGCACGCAAGGTACAGTTAGAGCAGTGCCATTGACTTTTGAACACGAGTCGGCACAACGGACATACCGAGCATCATGAGGGTTCGAAACGACCCTTCGATCACCATCTCGGATCTAGCCTCGACTTCAGTTCCGAGCTCGATATCGGATATCGGCCTGAGCATTGATCGTATGGTTCCGATATCGACATCGGATACCGGTTCGAGCGTCGATCCTCCATTCCTCTTCGACACTGGATGTCGGTGCAGGCGTCGACCATGCGGTTCCGACCCCGATCTGTTCCTTTACAAAAAAGCCGATTTTGCCACACACAACATAAAATATTATCAATGTACTTTCAATTTTATTTACGTAGTTTGACTTACTCATGTTAATCTTTGGAGCCTTTTTAGTCCGCTATGATCGGAGAAATGTAGTATAATAAAATTGAGTGAATTATACGTAGTTGCAGTTCTAGGAAGTGTGAAACCTTTTGGGACAATAGTTGATTAAAGGAAAGTAAACAGGAAAACAATAATAAAAGAATGAGTTTAACTTTTATACATCAGATTTTTTGCTTTTATTACCAAAAAAGTAAATTTTGCTTTTTCAGTGTAGCTTTGCCTACTCTAATAAGTTATTTACCTAATTTTACATGTTATGAATCCATATTTTCTGCGTAAAGTTATCTGTAATTAAACAGTTAGAATTTCATTTCACTTTTGCTGTATATTATTTAAACTCATAGTAATAGACTAATAGCTTAAGCTCTATGCAAAATTAATTTGAATAAATTCACAATACCTATCCAGCACAAATAATTTACCCGCATCTATGCATACCAAAATATTTATCCGGTCTACCTATTCCATAGATCATAGAATGCTTATTAATGATCAGCAATATTTATGGGTTCTTATTTTGCTTTGTATTTTTTAATTATTATCTTTTTCCCCACTTAAACTTGTCACGTGCAAGGTGCAATGGTGGACCTAACTAAAGAAATTTATCTTGTTCCAGTAATAGTTAAGTTGTTCTCATCCTTCAAATTTAGAGCTTATAACCATGCTTGACACGGAAGAGTTGTTTTAATATTACCACCGAACTATTTTCTAATTTTATTTATTTTTTTCTCCATAAGCTATTTTCTTGCACTCTTTTGATCCTTTTCTTTAATTTTTTTCCCTTTGTTATATGAATAAAAAATAACAGATAGAGTATTTTTTTTCCCTCTTTATTTCATATTTTTTCTTTTTTCTCCATATCAATTATTAAAAAAATAACGTATATAGTATATCTTATTGCTCGTATTATTTTTATCTTTCATTTTCTTTTTTGAAAATATATGTATTACTGTAAATATTTCTAACACATAGGATCCAAAATTATATATCATTATAATAAAATGGTATATTAGTATAATAAAATGGCATATTAGTATTAATGTTATATATAATACTTGTCACAATAGTATACCAAAACTAGATATAAATATACCAAATAGGTATATTACTATTTTATTTCTTCCTACACCTACTTCTTATACAATAAATATTATTTTCATGGAACTCCATCAAAAAATTCATTTAAGAAAACATTTGCAAGGACCTAGTGGGAAAAATTAAAAAATAACTTACTTATTACGGTATACTATTATATTATATTGTATACTATAATCATGACTTTAGCTTTGCACAATAGTACCTAGATGATTCATTAAATAGCAGTCGAAGGATACTACTACGGTATATTGTACACTATAAAAGTACACTATTACAGTATACCTATATGCTCCTACAAGTATATTGTATATTGTAGCAATATATTGTTGGGTAATTGTGTTCTTCTTCGATTTTCAGCTAAAAAAATTCGATTTCAATCACCTCAAATAAGCTACAAGTGCGATCAAATTTCAGTATGAACTTCCAGAAGGTATTATAGCAATATTAAATAACACCCACTTCGAATCAAACAAAAAAAACTTCAAAATAAAAATTTTAAATTTAAGAGCTTCAAGCCCAACAATAATGGACATTCAAATATACACAAAAATTCAGATCTAGGAAGCTTACTCGAATAAGCAATACTTTGTAACACCCACTTCTAATCAAACAATAACTCTTCAAAATAAAATTTCAGATTCAGGAGCTTCAAGCTCAACAATGTAGGTCTTCATACACACACAAAAATCAGATCTGGGAAACTTAATATATCAAGTAATCATATGTGCTACTTAAAATAAAGAAAGGTTAAATTATTTAGTTATCAGATTATAATAGCTATTAAGTAAACTTGCAAAAATGAAGCTGGATGTTTTAATATTTTATACTTCAAATCCAAAGGTAATATGCACCGCAACATGAGCAAAGATAGCTTATTGGATTATTGAATGAATTCCATACTATTTTCACAAAGAGAAAGCTAGGGGGTTTAATTAAAAGGGAAATGGCATTGTTTGGTATATTGGGTAAAACAAATTCAAGGGAGAAAGAGGAATAGGTAGCCAGGAAATAGATTTGGATTAAATGGGTAAAAATTATAAATAATTTTTAAACGGGCAAACACGGGTAATTAGTTTGTGCCTCATAAGCAGGCCGTGTAGTTTCCTCTTATTAATTGCTAACAAAACATGCAATGAGATGCAATCTGTAATGTAAGTAATTAGCTCTTCTTGTAAAGATACATAGCTTCTTTCCTTTTTTTTCAGTACCAGAATAATCCCAGCTTTTTATGGTAATTATTTGCAGATATCGCATGTTCTAAAATACTTCCACATCCAGGTAAATTGGCTTGAATTCCTTTTTCTTTTAACTAAGGAGAAGTTTTATAATATGCCTCGTACAGCTGCTCTTATTAACTTGAAGAAATACAACTTTACTTTTGGGTAGTAGTTGAAGTATCTCCCTCCATTTCCCTAGTGAATAACATTACTATTACCCTTTGTTCAAGAAGAAACCTGTAACCATCCGACCGGTCGTGTCGAGCATTTATATTTCGCTCGGTAGTTTGGGGGCATGAGTAGCTCCTTATGAGATATTATGACTGGTTTGTATCGTCGGTTTTGGTTTTCAGGTGATCAAAAGTTTCATTTGGAAGAATGAATTTCATTGTTGAAGCCTTAAGTTGGAAAAGTTGACCAAGTTTGACTTTTGTAAATTTGGCCCCCGAACGGAGTGTTGATAGTTTTGTTAAGTCTGAATGGTGATTTTTGGGCGTATGCCTAAATTTGCATTTGGATATTTCTAAAAGGATTCGGTACTAATTGGCGAAAATTGAAAATTTGAAGGTTTGAAAAGTTCATAAATTTGACCGAGAGTTGACTTTGATCATTTCGGGTTCAGATTGTGGTTCCGCAAATTTGAATAGCTTTGTTGTGTCATCTAGGTTTTGTGTGCAAAACTTGAGTTCATTCCGAGTTGATTTGATATTTTTCGGCACAAGTTTTGGAAGTTGAAAAGTTCAAAGTTCATTAAGTTCGATTCGAGGTGCGATTCGTCGTTTTGATATTGTTATGCGTGATTTGAGGCCTTGAGTAAGTCCGTGTTATGATATAGGACTTGTTGGAATATTCGGATAGGGTCCCGAGGGGCTCGGGCGTGTTTCGGATGGTATTTGGATCATTTTCCTTCATTTTGGCATTGCTGGTAGCTGCTGTTTGCTGGTGTCGCGATCGCGTAGTGTATCAAAGGAGCTGGTCTTTTTCTCTCGTCGTGTTCGCACCAGTGGCATCGCGTTCACGCACCTTATGACTGCGTTCGCGTAGGGTAGAGATGAGAAGCTGGGACTGGGGAGTATGCCTTCGCGTTCGCGAAGTAGCTTACACAATCGCGCAAGGTGGAGTTGTTGTGAATCGCGTTCGTGAAGGCTATGTCGCGAATGAGTAGAGTATTTTGGTGGCAAATTATTTTGTTCATCGCGAACGCAATGGATTTATCGCGTTCCTGTAAGAGGAATGCCTTGGCAGAATTATAAGTACTCTATTTCGGGGGGCTTTAGCCATTTTATCATAATTGGAGCTATGGACCTCGGATTCAGACGATTCTTGAAGCAATTTTTCACCATGTGAATTAGGGTAAGTGTTCTCTACTCATTTTTTTTATTTTATATCATGAATCTAACTTCGTTTTGGCAATTGGTTGATGATTTCAAAAGAGAAAATTTGGGGGTTTTAGTCTAACGTTTTATAGAGTGAGTTTTTGAGTTTTGAACATCGATTCGGAGTCGGATTTGGGTGAAACTAGTATGGTTGGACTCGTAATTGAATGGGTTATCAGATTTTATAAGTTTCGTCGAGTTCCAAGGCGCGGGCCTGGGTTGGACATTGGGTTGAAATTGTACTTTTGATTAAAGATTCGAAATTTATCGATTGGGTTTGTTTTCTTTGGCATTATTTGATGTATTTGAGTTGCTTATGGCTAGTTTCGAGCCGTTCGGAGGTCGGTACATGGGGGATGAAATTTTTGGAGCATTGCTTGTCTTGCTCGGTATTGGATTTGGCTTGTTCGAGGTAAGTAACACTTCTAAATTTGGTGCTGAGGGTATGAAACCCCGAATTACGTGTTATGTGATTGATGTTGAGATGACGCGCATGCTAGGTGATGGGCATGTGGGCGTGCACCGTGTGAATTGTGATTTAGTCCATTCCATGGAACTGTGTAGTTACCTTATCTGGACATTTTTACTATACTCAATTTGTTAAAGTACTTGAGCTGTAATTTATGCTAGAAATCATGTTTAGGCTATATGCTGGAACTATTGGGAACCACAGTGGTCGACCTTTGTTGTTGAATTATTTTCTTTATTGCAATTATGTACTCAGTCGCATTCATCATTTCATATCATAACTCAGTCTCTATTATCGTATATTGTCACATCTCGTATCATTGGTTAGGGCCGCTTAGCATGAGAATTGTGAGTCCGAGAGAGTGGAGAGATTGATGACTGAGTGAAGCCGAGGGCTTGTTGTGAGTGATATTTATGGGGTCGAGCTGCACGCCACAACAAGCTATATTGATTCATGCCAGGATTTGGCTTATTATAACGCTTGGGCTGGATACGACCCTCCGGAGTCTCCACACCCACAGTGGGCGCAATTGCTAGCAATCATTTGCATTGGGCTGGATCTGTCCTGGTTTATATGCATTTTGGTTCATTTGCATTAGGCTGGATCTGCCCTGGTTTATATGCATTTTGGTTCATTTGCATTGGGCTGGATCTACGATGGTTTATTTGCATCTTTGGGCTGGGTCTGCCTTGATTTGTTTGCATGCGGGCTGGATCTGCACTGTACAATACTGAGTGACTGAGTGTTCTGAGTATTGAGCGTGATGAGTGAGAATACGAGACAGTGAGATTGAGAACTCTGAGAGCGAGAATACATGAGTTCATCGTTGAGATGCATTGCATTTGACATGCGTACTTGAGATACATGCATAGAGATGCATTTCCTCATGCTACCCGAGTTTGGTGACATTAATGATTTCACCTGTTTATTGACATGTAGGCATAGAGATGTATTTCCTCATGCTATCTGAAAATGAAACATCTTGTTTATTGTTGAAAGGTTTTTGGGAAAAATCATAGTTTTCAAACTTATTCATATGCTTTTGGTGTTTTTAGTGAAAAGCATGCCTATATTTCTATAATTGTGAACGAGTTGAGCATCTTATCTCTGTGTTATTTTCATGTGCCATTTTATTATTCTTTTTATGACTATTGCTAGTTATTGGAGTTGGACTCTGACCCTTGTCCCAGCTCGTCACTACTTTCAACCTAAGGTTAGGTTTGTTGCTTATTGAGTACATGTGATCGGTTGTACTCATACTACACTTCTGCACCTTGCGTGCAGATGTTGGATGTTGATGTAGCTGCATACGGCGAGAGCTAGATCAGAAGATGTACCTGCGCTCTAGTCATAGCTGCCTTTTGATCTTGGTAGCTTTAGTATTTCAGGTCTATTCATGTATATTTCAAACAGATGGTGCATTTTATTTCAACCAGCTTTGCAAACTCTATATCTTAGAAGCTCATTACTTGTACTACCGGTCCTTGGGGAATTGTATAAAATTCAATTATCTCATCTTTGACTCACATCAGTATTATTATATTGTGTTTTATAGTTAATTCGCTTACCTAGCGGGTTGGGTTTAGGTGCCATCACGACGGTTTGGATTTTGGGTCGTGACAAGTTGGTAACAGAGTTTTAGGTTCATAGGTTCTAGGAGTCATGAGCAAGTATCTAGTAGAGTCTTGCAGATTGATATGATGACGTACATACCTATCTTCGAGAGGCTAAAAGGCATTTAGGATAAATTTTCCAACTTTGTTTCCTTATCATGCGGCATTGATTCAGCTTGAAATGTAACTCTTTGAATTTCTTACACGCATTCGTATGTGAATGTGAGAGCTGGGTATCGATTGTACATCGATGGCTTGTGATTCCATGAATGAGGTGCGAGATGTGATTTTGGCATGCTGATGATAGGCCAGTCTAGAGGAATTGAGGCTGAGTTTTGACCGTAGCTTGAGCATAGGGATTACAGCATTGTGAGCACGTGCTTTTGGACTTATAAGTCCGGTAGTGTCCCTATTCATGGAATTTGTGGCTCAATGAGTGGTTGGATGACCATATGGTGATTATGATGTGACTGCGGGATGTGTTCAGATGGTTTGAATGTGACGGGAAGAGTTTGGTTGGGATGTGAGGAGGACTATTAGGTGCTTGATTTCTGTCTTGATGTGACATATAGTCGTTATGAGTGTGTTGAAAGATTTTCATGTCGTTTAATTGTGGAACGAAGTAGATTTTAATGTCTTTGTTATGAGTTTAAACTCAAGAAGATCAAGTGATGGCGTAGTAATCGGGGTTGCGAAAGGGTATAGCAAGATGCCAATTTGAGGCTAAGTAGGTGGATATCTCCTGCGGAGTAATCCGCAGAGGTGGGATCCTTATAATGTTGTGTGGAGAGTTTCCTTTCTACCAACGGGGTATATGTGTTGGGATTTGAATTCGAACTTGGTTGAGAAAGTTGACTTGATCGTCATGGGGATGTATGCGGGCTTAGTAGATGATTTGAGGTACTATATGGTTTGTGTTATGTGAGCTTATGAAGGATTTAGTTGAATCTCCCTGCGGTATTATGGAAGTAGTAGAGCATGGGTATGGTGAGTTATCAAATGTTCTATTCTATGGCATTGAGCTAAGTGGGGGAGTCTGCTATCGACGATTTGATTGAGTGGTTATGTGTTGTATTGGTTTTGGTCTGAGGCATACTTGTGGATCGGTTGTGACTTGAAGAGGTTGAGATTGAGGATGACTCGAGTAAACAAATTTCTGGATACGGGTTATGTTACATCTTATGGGAATCATGGGATAATTTAGTGGTTATTCGTGCGGGATGTTGTGTGCATGGAGTAGGTATGTACTCGATAGTTTAGAGCTGTGGATTACTTCTTTGGGCGTTGTTGTGCTAATGGAGCACAGGTCGTTTGGCCCGTTTGGTCGGTGGAGTTGAGATTTGAGCAGGGTGGATGACTCTCGAGAAGGTTCTAACGGATTCAAGATTTTTATGTAGAAATTGAGAATTTTGCGGATTTGTATATGGCTAGAATCTGGGTTTAAGTTGGAGTGTGTCGAGTCTTGTGGAATTTCTATATCATTATAGATTGTACATTTCACCGTCAGGATGTTGAAGGAAACGATTTTAGATTCATAAAAGTTCTCTTCAAAGTGGGTGTCTCGTTTGTGATATTTTTGAAGGTGCTTGAGAGGAGCGGCTTATGAGCTTTAAGGCGGTGTGGTTTTATTCTAGGATCTCGTGGGGTGATTTTTGGTTGAGGATCGTGGTATTATGGCGAGGAGGAGTGTCAACCTGAGGATAATTCGGAAGGAACTCCGAGAAATAGTATAGCTTGGTAGTAGGTTGGATCAGCAAGGTAATAGATATGATATGGTTCCTTGGGTACTTATCATGTGGTGAGTTTCTACAGGTGTTTTGTGGCAATCTTGGTTTGGCGGCTGTTGTGGCTTGGTTGAATTAGAGAAATTCAGTTGCGATGGCTTGATTATGTGCAAATGGGTTTTGAAGAGGTTTCGATGGTTTCTACCACGGTTTGAGAAGGAAAATTCCTACCGGCGTGAGGAGCATGTTGCGTATTACGATTTTCTCTTGGATGAGATCAAATGGAAGGTTTTTGATTGATTGAGTATGTATTCTTTCTGTGATTCGGAGTTGATTATGAGATTCTCGTACTTTTCCTATGATGGCATGATAGATGTGGTGTGCTATGTGAGATTGAGATTTGCATGTGCAAGGTCACGGTCCGGATTTGGAAGGGAAGGTCATGAATTTTGAATAGCATGGAATGTTTCAGATCTTTAGATGAATGTTATAACTACTTGGTAATTCCTGAGGAGGGTACGCATTTCAGAAGGTGCACTGTGTTCAGACTTATAGATGCTTCATTGGTATTGCGGTACTCACCTGGTTGATCTGCTGCTGATATTTAGATTTTTCTATGTGGCACTGAAGAATTATGGAAGTATTCCTCGTGGGATGATCGTGTATAAGAGATGTGTTAGACATTCGGGCAGTGGAGTTGGGATCAAATATGGTGATTCATATGTTATATTGACTTGGAGACCAGGAGTTCTCATAAACAAATTGTTTTGTGGATGTGGAATGAAGAGGTGGCCAAAGCTAGTCACATGATAGTATGTGTTATGGATCAGTCATTGTGGAATTTCAAAGGGGTATGTATCTATCTGTAAGTGACCAGAGTGGATTTGGGGTCTAGTTGCAGGCCCAATGAGGATGTGTATTCTACACAGGATCGAATTGGTGGACTCCATACCGTTGTTGTTGAGGGATGTGCCATTTGGTTAGAGTTGAGCTTATGCGTGTTTTGAGATGTCCTATGAGTTACCCTTCTCTGGTACAAGCGGTTGGGATCCGTTGGTTATAGGAACGCATGGTGCAGTCCTATTTGGGCCTTATAGCGGAATTTGAGCGAGATGGATATTAGGGTGTTGTATTTTTGATTGAGCATTTGGTTATGTTCTTTTCAGACTGTGGCATTGTGTTATTGGTTCCTCCATTGTTATGGACATGCACCTTTGGTACATGATGACGAATTGCGCGTGGCTATCGATTTTGGGTATAGTGGCTGGAGGTATTTCATGTAGACCAGTGTTTGGATAGGGTCACGCATTGCGACGGAGTTATGTTGAGATATGACCCTTTGTGTTGGATTCGTGTGTCTGGGTTCTACTATGTATGATGGGTTTGTAGCATTTCGGTTATGGTGGTACTTATTGAACTTGGGGGATGGTTCTCTCGTTTGAGTCATTTTCCATGATTGTGTACGTTGGGCTGTTGCTTATTGGTGCACAGATTACACGGCATGTGGCTTTAGGTTGTGTTGATGTGGCATGTCACTATAGTGGTCGTGTGATGAGATGAGGTCGTCGGACCTAGAATGGGTGCTATCAGATTTGATTGCGGTATATTTGAAAGGATAATGTTGCTGACCGGCTTAGAAATTGGCTATAGTTCTTGTCAAAGGAGAGAGAGCTCCATGACTTGTTGATCTAATGAGTGGTTATGAGTTTCTGAGTGTTTCTTTCATCATTGGTAGTGTACAAACGTTTTAGAACGAGGTTTTTTTTTTATATGAGGTATATCACCGCCATCGGGTTTGTTTTGAGTAATTATTGTGGTCGGAAGTTATTTCTACAAGCACGCGGGTTATGCAATATATCATATAATTACATCTTGGGTTATGGTTATGGCTTTATACAGCTTGTTCAAACTTATATAGTGGGTAGATATGATATTCGAGTCTAATAGAAAATTTCAGATGTTGGAGATTGGATTCTAAGATTAACGGGCTAAGGTCGAAGTAATGATCTTCAGTTATGATGTGGTGTCGGGCCTATATGGAAAAGGGTGACGTGGGATCACCCCTTGGTATGTGCCCGATAAGGTTACACGGCGGTTTGATGGCTTTGGAACGGCTCATGGCACGTTCGAGGACGAACTTATGTTTAAGTGGGGGAGGATGTAACCCCTCGGCTGGTTGTTTCAAGAATTTGCACTTTTCTCAGTAGTTTAGGGGCATGAGTAGCTCCGTACGCTGTATTATGACTGGTGTGTATTGTCGGTTTTGGTTTTCCGGTGATCCAGAGTTTGATTTGGAAGAATGAATTTCATCGTTGAAGCCTTAAATTGGAAGAGTTGACCAAGTTTGACTTTTGTGAATTTGACCCCGGAACGGAGTTTTGATAGTTCCATTAAGTTCGGATGGTGATTTGGACTCGGGCATATGTCCGAATTTGTATTTGGATATTTCTAGAATGATTCGGCACTACTTGGCAAAAATATTTGAAGGTTTAGAAAGTTCATAAGTTTGACCTAGAGTTGAATTTGATGATATCGAGTTCGGATTGTGGTTTCGAGAATTTGAATAGCTTCGTTATGTCATTTGGAGCTTGTGTGCAAAATTTGGGTTCATTCCGGGTTGATTTGATATGTTTTGGCATGAGTTTTAGAAGTTGAAAAGTTCAAAGTTCATTAAGTTTGATTCGAGATGTAATTCGTCGTTTCGATGTTGTTATGCGTGATTTGAGGCCTCGAGGAAGTCCATGTTATGTATCGGACTTGTTGGAATGTTCGGACATGGTCCCAAGGGGCTCGGGCGTGTTTCGAATGGTATTCAGATCATTTTCCTTCATGTTGGCACTACTGTTTGTTGTTGTTTGCTTGTGTTTCAAACCCTCTTCGACTTCACGAAGATTGGGACGCGATTGCGTAGTGTATCAGAGGAGCTAACGTTTTTCCTTCATCGCGTTCGCGAACATTTGTGAGGTCTGGGCATCGTGTTCGCACCTTGATGACTGCGTTCGTGTAGGGTAGGCCTTCGCGTTCGCGAAGTAGCTTATGCGATCACGTAAGGTGAAGCAGTTGTGAATCGCGTTCGCGAAGTAGCTTATGCGATCACGTAAGGTGAAGCAGTTGTGAATCGCGTTCGCGAGAGCTATGCCTCGAATGCGTAGAGTATTTTTGTGGCAGAATATTTTTCAACACGAACGCGATGAATTTTCCGTGTTCGCATAAGAGGAATGCCTGGGAAAAATTATAAGTACTCTATTTTGGGGGTTTCGGCCATTTTATCATAATTGGAGCTATGGAGCTCGGATTGAGACGATTCATGAAGCAATTTTTCACCATGTGGATTGGGGTAAGTATTCTCTACTCATTTTTTATTTTATATCATGAATCTAACTTTGTTTTTGGCAATTAATTGATGATTTCAAAAGAGAAAATTTGGGGGTTTTAGCCTAAAGTTTCATAGAGTGAGTTTTTGAGTTTTGAACATCGATTTGGAGCCGGATTTGGGTGAAACCAGTATGGTTGGACTCATAATTGAATGGGTTGATGAATTTTATAAGTTTCGTTGAGTTCCGAGGTGCGGGCCCGGGTTGGACTTTGGGTTGATTTTGGATTTTTGATTAAAGATTCGACCTTTATCGATTGGGTTTGTTTCCTTTGGCATTAGTTGATGTATTTGAGTAGCTTTTGGCTAGTTTCGAGCCGTTCGAAAGTTGGTACGGGGGATGGCATTTTTGTAGCATCGCTTGACTTGCTCGATATTGGATTTGACTTGTTCGAGGTAAGTAATACTTCTAAACTTGGTGCTGAGGGTATGAAACCTCGAATTACGTGTTATGTTATTGACTTTGAGGCAACGCGCATGCTAGGTGACGGGCGTGTGGGCGTGTACCGTGTGAATTGTGATTTAGTCGATTCCATGGAGCTATGTAGTTATCTTATCTGAACATTTTTACTGTACTTATGTGTTAAAGCACTTGAGCTATAATTTATGCTAGAAATCATGTTTAGGCTATATGCTGGAACTACTAGGAACCATAGTGGTACGTTTTTTGCTGTTGAGTTATTTGCTTAATTGCAGTTATGTACTCAGTCGCATTCATCATTTCATATCATATATCAGTCTCTGTAATCGTATATTTTCACATCCCGTATCATTGATTAGGGCCGCTTAGCATGAGTGTTGTGAGCTCGAGAGACTGAAAGATCGATGACTGAGTGAAGCCGAGAGCCTGTTATGAGTGACATTTATGGGGTCAAGCTGCACGCTGCATCAGGCTTTATTGATTCATGCCCGGATTTGGCTTATTATAGCGTTTGGGCTGGATCATCCCCTCCGGAGTCTGCACACCTACAGTGGGCGCAATTGCTAGCAATCATTTGCATTGGGCTGGATCTACCCTGGTTTATTTGCATTTTGGTCATTTGCATTAGGCTGATCTGCCTCAGTTTATTTGCATGTGGGCTGGATCTGCACTGTATAGTACTGAGTGAATGTGTGTGTTGAGTATTGAGCATGATGAGTGAGAATACGAGACAGTGAGATTGAGTACTCTGAGAGCGTGAGTACAAGAGCTAATCGTTGAGATGCATTGCATTTGACATGCGTACTTGAGATACAGGCATAAAGATGCATTTCCTCATGCTACCCGATTTTGGTGACATTCATGATTTCACTTGTTAATTGACATATAGGCATAGAGATGTATTTCCTCATGCTATATGAAAATGAAACATCTTGTTTATTGTTGAAAGGTTTTTTGGAAAAAACACATGTTTCAAACTTATTCATATGCTTTTAGTGTTTTCAGTTAAAAGCATGCCTATCTTTCTGTAACTGTTGAGCATCTTACCTCTGAGTTATTTTCATGTGCCATTTTATTATTCTTGTTATGACTGTTGCTAGTTATTGGAGTTAGACTCTTACCCTTGTCCCAGCTCGTCACAACTTTCAACCTAAGGTTATGTTTGTTGTTTATTTAGTACACGGGATCGGTTGTACTCACAATACACTTCTGCACCTTGCGTGCAGATGTTGGATGCTGATGTAGCTGCGTACAGCGGGAGATGGATCTGAAGATAAACCTGCGGTCTAGTCATAGCTGCCTTTTGATCTTGGTAGCTTTAGTATTTCAGGCATGTTCATATATATATTTCAAACAGATGGTGTATTTTATTTCAACCAGCTTTGTAAACTGTATATCTTAGAAGCTCATCATTTGTACTACCAGTCCTTGGGGAGTTGTATAAAATTTAGTTATCTCATCTTTGACTCACATCAGTAGTATTACATTGTGTTTTACAGTTAATTGGCTTACCTAGCATGTCGGGTTAGGTGCCATCACGACAGTTTGGATTTTGGGTCGTGACAAGTTGGTATCAGAGTTTTAGGTTCATAGGTTCTACGATTCATGAGCAAGTGTCTAGTAGAGCTTGCGAATCGGTATGATGACGTCCATACCTATCTTCGAGAGGCAATAGGGCATTTAGGATAAATTTTCCATCTTTGTTTCCTTATCGTGCAACATTGATTCAGCTTAAAGCGTAACTCTTTGAATTCCTTCCATGCATTCGTATATGAATGTAAGCGCTCGGTATTGGCTGCACATCAACGGCTTTTGATTCCATGAATGAGGTGCGAGATGTGATTTTGGCATGCTGATGATAGGCCAGTCTGGAGGAATTGAGGCTGAGTTTTGACCGTATCTTTAGCATAGGTATTTCAGCATTGTGAGCACGTGCTTTTGGACTTATAAGTCCGGTAGTGTCCTTATTAATGGAATTTGTGGCTCGATGAATGGTTGGATGACCATATGATGAGTATGATGTGACTGCGGTATGTGTTCAGATGGTTTGAATGTGAGGGGAAGAATTTGGTTAGGATGTGAGGAGGACTATTGGGTGCTTGATTTCCGTCTTGATGTGACGTATAGTCATTATGAGTGTGTTGAAATATTTTCATGTCGTCTAATTGTGGAACGAAGTAGATTTTCATGTCTTGTTGTGAGTTTAAACTCAGGAAGATCAAGTAATGGCATAGTAATAATGGCGCGAATTGGTATAGCAAGATGCCAATTTGAGGCTAAGCAGGTGGGTATCTCCTGCGGAGTAATCTACGGAGGTGGGATCCTTATAATGTTGTGTGGAGAGTTTCCTTTCTACCAGTGGGGAATATGTGTTGAGATTTGAATTCGAACTTGGTTGAGAAACTTGACTTGATCGTCATGTGGATGTATGCGGGCTTAGTAGATGATTTGAGGTACTATATGGTTTGTTTTATGTAAGCTTATAAGGGATTTTGTTGAATCTCCCTGCGGTATTATGGCAGTAATAGAGCATGGGTATGGTGAGTTATCAAATGTTCTATTCTATGGGATTGAGCTAAATGGGGGAGTCTGCTATCGATGATTTGATTGCATGGTTACGTGTTGAATTGGTTTTGGTCTGAAGCATACTTGTGGATCGTTGTGACTTGAAGAGGTTGAGATTGAGGATGACTCGAGTAAAAAAAAATTCAGGATACGGGCTATGTTACATCTTATGGGAATCATGGGATAATTGAGTGGTTATTCGTGAGTGATGTAGTGCGCATAGAGTAGAATCATGGGATAATTGAGTGGTTATTCGTGAGTGATGTAGTGCGCATAGAGTAGGTATGTACTTGGTTGTTTAGAGGTGTGGGTTACTTATTTGGATGTTGTTGTGCTAATGGGGCACAGGTTGTTCGGCTCGTTACTCTCGAGAAAGTTCTAATGGATTCAAGATTTATATGTAGAAATTGAGAATTTTGCGGATTTGTATATGGCTAGTATCTAGGGTTTAAGTTGGATTGTGTCGAGGCTTGTGGAATTTCTATGTCATTATGGATTCTATATTTCACCATCAGAAAGTTGAAGGAAATGGTTTTGGATGCACGGTAAGGTTACACAGCCGTTTGATGGCTTTGGAACGACTCGTGGCACGTTCGAGGACGAACGTATGTTTAAGTGGGGGTGGATGTCGATCATCAGAAGAAGAATTAGGCCAACAATTAGGATAAATTCTAGGAAAATCAAACTTCCCTCGAAGAGAAGCAAATGAAAGGCTTTCATAGAAATTCTCACAAAATCAAGAATGAAATTTTCATTCTGTACATGCCAGATCATGAATTAGTAACTGCTTCCAATTTCCCAAAAAAAATCTCAATTATGTCGAACTTTCCAAACGACCCGACCGGTTATTTCAAGCATTTACACTTTTCTCGGTAGTTTAGGGGCATGAGTAGCTCCGTATGATGTATTATGACTCGTGTGTATCATCAGTTTTGGTTTTCAGGTGATTCGGAGTTTGATTTGGAAGAATTTAATTTCATCGTTGAAGCCTTAAGTTGGAAGAGTTGACCAAGTTTGACTTTTGTGAATTTGACTCCGGAGTAGAGTTTTGATAGTTCTGTTAAGTCCGGATGATGATTTGGACTCGGGCGTATGTCTGGATTTACATTTGGATATTTCTCGAATTATTCGGCACTAATTGAGGGAAATTGGAAATTTGAAGGTTTGGAAAGTTCATTAGTTTGACCGAGAGTTGACTTTGATGATATCGAGTTCGGATTGTGGTTCTGAGAATTTGAATAGCTTCGTTATGTCATTTGGAATTTGTGAGCAAAATTTGGGTTCATTCCGGGTTGATTTGATATGTTTCGGCATGAGTTTTGGAAGTTGAAAAGTTCAAAGTTCATTAAATTTGATTCCGGATGCAATTCGTTGTTTCGATGTTGTTATGCGTGATTTGAGGCCTCGAGTAAGTCCATGTTATGATATGGGACTCTTTGGAATGTTCGGACAGGGTCCCGAGGGGCTAGAGCTTGTTTCAAATGGTATTCAGATCATTTTCCTTCATGGTGGCACTGCTATTCGCTGTTGTTTGCTTGTGTTTCAAACCTTCTTCGCGATCGCGAAGATTCGGACGCGATCGCGTAGTGTATCAGAGGAGGTGACCTTTTTCCTTCATCGCGTTCGCGCCAATGGCATCACGTTCGCGCACCTTTGTGAGTTCTGGGCATCGTGTTCGCGCCTTGATGACTGCATTCGTGTAGGGTAAAGATGAGAAGCTGGGACTGGGGAGTATGCCTTTCCGTTCGTGAAGTAGCTTACCCGATCGCGTAAGGTGGAGCAGTTATGAATCGCGTTCGCGAGGGCTATGCCGCGAATGCATAGAGTATTTTTGTGGCAGATTATTTTGTTCATCAGGAACACGATGGATTTTCCGCGTTCGCGTAAGAGGAATGCCTGGAAAAATTTATAAGTACTCTATTTCGATGGTTTCAGCCATTTTATCATAATTGGAACTATGGAGCTCGAATTGAGACGGTTCATGAAGCAATTTTTCATCATGTGGATTGGGGTAAGTATTTTCTACTCATTTTTTATTTTATATCAAGAATCTAACTTCGTTTTTGGTAATTGGTTGATGATTTCAAAAGAGGAAATTTGGGGCTTTTAGCCTAAAGTTTCATAGAGTGAGTTTTTGAGTTTTGAACATCGATTTGGAGTCAAATTAAGGTGAAACTAGTATAGTTGGACTCGTAATTGAATGGCTTGTCGGATTTTATAAGTTTTGTCGAGTTCCGAGGTGCGGGCCTGAGTTGGAGTTTGGGTTGATTTTGGATTTTTGATTAAAGATTCGACCATTATCGATTCGGTTTGTTTCCTTTGGCATTATTGATGTATTTGAATAGCTTTTGGCTAGTTTCGAGCCGTTCGAAGGTCGGTACGTGTGGGATGGCATTTTTGCAGCATCGCTTGACTTGCTCGGTATTGGATTTGACTTGTCAGAGGTAAGTAACACTTCGAAACTTGGTGCTGAGGGTATGAAAACCTCAAATTACGTGTTATGTGATTGGCTTTGAGGTGTCGCGCATGCTAGGTGACGGGCGTGTGGCGTGCACCGTGTGAATTGTGATTTAGTTGATTGCAGGAACTGCTTAGTTTTCTTATCTAAACATTTTTATAGTACTCTATGTGTTAAAGTACTTGAGCTGTAATTTATGCTAGAAATCATGTTTAGGCTATATGCTGGAACTATTGGGAACCACAGTGGTCGTTCTTTGCTGTTGAGTTATTTGCTTAATTGCAGTTATGTACTCAGTCGCATTCATCATTTCAAATCATATCTCAGTCTCTGTTATCGTATATTGTCAAATCTCGTATCATTGATTAGTGCCGCTTAGCATAAGTTTTTGAGCTCGAGAGACTGGAAAGATTGATGACTAAGTCAAGTCGAGGGCCTGTTGTGAGTGATATTTATTGGTTCGGGCTGCACGTCGCAGCAGGCTTTATTGATTCATGCATGGATTTGGCTTATTATGCATTTGGGCTGGATCAACCCCTCCGTAGTCTGCTCACCTACAGTGGACGCAATTGCTAGCAATCATTTGCTTTGGGCTGGATCTGCCCTGGTTTATTTGCATTTTGGTCATTTGCATTGGGCTGATCTGCCCTAGTTTATTTGCATATTTGGGATAGATCTGCACTGTACAATACTAAGTGACTGAGTGTGCTGAGTATTGAGCATGATGAATGAGAATACGAGACAGTGAGATTGAGTACTCTGAGAGCGTGAGTGCATGAGTTCATCGTTGAGATGCATTGCATTTGACATTGTACTTGAGATACAGGCATAGAGATGCATTTCCTCATGCTACCCGATTTTGGTGACATTCATGATTTCACCTATTTATTGACATGTAGGCATAGAGATATATTTCCTTATGCTATCTGAAAATGAAACATCTTGTTTATTGTTGAAAGGGTTTTAGGAAAAGTCACAGGTTTCAAACTTATTCATATGCTTATGGTGTTTTCGGTAAAAGATTTGGGATTTACAATTATACTTGAAAAGCATGCCTATCTTTCCATAACTGTGAGCGAGTTAAGGCGTCTTACCTCTGAGTTATTTTCATGTACCATTTTATGATTATTGTTATGACTGTTGCTGGTTATTGGAGTTGGACTCTGAACCTTGTCCTAGCTCATCACTACTTTCAACCTAAGGTTAGGTTTGTTACTTATTGAGTACACGATGTCGGTTGTATTCATACTACAGTTCTCCACCTTGCGTGCAGATGTTGGATGCTGATGTAGCTGCGTAGGGCGGGAGCTGGATCTGAAGATATACCTACGGTCCAATCATAGTTGCCTCTTGATCTTTGTAGCTTTAGTATTTCAGGTCTATTCATATATATTTCAAACGGATGGTGTATTTTATTTCAACCAGCTTTGTAAATTTTATATCTTAGAAGCTCATCATTTGTACTACCAGTCCTTGGGGAGTTGTATAAAATTTAGTTATCTCATCTTTGACTCACACCAGTATTATTATATTGTGTTTTACAGTCAATTGCCTTACCTAGCGGGTTAGGTTAGGTGCCATCACGACGGTTTGAATTTTGGGTCGTGACAAGTTGGTATCAGAGTTTTAAGTTCATAGGTTCTACGAGCCATGAGTAAGTGTCTAGTAGAGTCTTGCAAATCGGTATGATGACGTCCATACCTATCTTCGAGAGGCTACAGGGCATTTAGGATAAATTTTTCATCTTTGTTTCCTTATCGTGCGACATTAATTCAGCTTGAAGCGTAACTCTTTAAATTCCTTCCATGCATTCGTATGTGAATGTAAGCGCTCGGTATCGGCTGTACATCACCGGCTTTTGATTCCATGGATGAGGTGCGATATGTGATTTTGGCGTGCTGATGATAGGCCAATCTGGAGGAATTGAGGCCGGGTTTTGACCGTAGCTTGAGCATGGGGATTTTAGCAATGTGTTCACGTACTTTAGGACTTATAAGTCCGGTAGTATCCCTATTAATGGAATTTGTGGCTCGATTAGTGGTTGGATGACCATATGGTGAGTATGATGTGACTACGGGATGTGTTCAGATGGTTTGAATGTGATGCAAAGAGTTTGGTTAGGATGTGATAAGGACTATTGGTTGCTTAATTTCCATCTTGATGTGATGTATAGTCGTTATGAGTTTTGTTGAAAGATTTTTCATGTTGTTTAATTGTGGAACGAAGTAGATTTTCATGTCTTGTTGTGAGTTCAGACTCAAGAAGATTAAGTGATGGCGTAGTAATTGATACGCTCAAATTACACCTTAATAGTGTAAGCGGTCGATGTCAAATATAATAACCCAACAAGGTTGGGGTCGAATCCCACAGGGAATAGGTGTGAAAAGTTTACTTGATTAGCGTGTTACTCAACTATAGTCGTAATTCTATTCAGTTAATCGTAACAAGAGTATGAATTGAGTTTGGTTTTAAATAAAGTCTAATTGCAATGTTGAGAATGTAAATAATTTGATTAAAGAAACCAAGGTTGTGTCCCCATTAATGAAGTGTAATGCTATCGATGTCAATATGATATATTTCTAACGGAAGATTCTTTTGATATGCAAATGATGTCTAAGTGACTACCCAATATTTTCCAATAGTTGGGTAGTATTTTCTCTTTATGATTTTTCCAAATATAAAAGAGTTGTGATTAAAAACAATCAATTTATGCCAAATAAAATCCACTTATTCCTAAGCGATTTTATTAAACAAGGTTTAAAGCCTTGAGTCTTTGATATTTACTTCTACCAAATTCTACCCCGCTTTCCCAAGCAAAGATGGAATTTTAATGGCGCTTGTTAATGTTTGCAACCACCAACAGTAATTGAAGAATGAGAAGTAAATAAATATCAATCAATCGTTAAATATATATTCAATGTCAAACACCCAATAACATCACACACATTTAGGGTCCACAACCTTAGTGTTTAAAATTAGCTACTCATACTAAAATCTGAAATCAAAAGAATATTAATTGTCATAAAGCTTACAAAGTGAAAGATTCTTGACCCAAAAGCTTCCAAAAGAAAGGAATATTCAAGCCTTGTACTTTAGCTCCAAAGTCTGACAAGATAGCCCCCACAAAACCCTAATAGATCTATTTATAGAGGCCTAAAAATCGAGGCAAAATTCGGACTAATCTGCCCTGAAGTAAAAAATGCGACCGCATTTCTATCGCATAACATAAATGTGGTCCGCAATTTTGACACGTCTGTCGCATATTTCAACTCTAGGTTTGCCTTCATCGCATTCATGGTTTGCGGTCCGTATTGAAGAAATGTGACCGCATCTTGCATCGCAGTTTCTTCCTTCAGTAGAGTTCATGCTTGGTCTGCGGTTGCTTCTGCGGCTCGCAAACACATTATGCGATCGCAGATGCAACCGCATTTCTGACTTTGAACTTCGCCCAGGATTCTATTTTGGTCTGCGATCTCCGTGTGCAATCTGCGGCTCGCAGACAAGTTATGCGATCGCATATGCGACCGCATTCTTGACGTGAAATTTTGCCCAGAAGTCTATCTTGATCTGCGATCTTGATGTGAAGTATGCGGATCGCATGTGGTATTTGCGATAGCATATCCACCTCTGTGATGTTTTTCTGCTATTTTCTTGTCTTTATGTGGTTTTTTTAACTCTTTTCCATGCTCTTAGGTCCTTTCACCTCATACACTGCAAAAAACACTAAAATTACATAAGTACATAGGGAAATTGCATGTAAAACAAGTTAAAATCTAAGCAATTAGTATCAAAATGTGCCAAAATTCTCCGGCACATCAGTAATCGTGGCGCGAAAGGGTATAGCAAGATGCAAATTTGAGGTTAAGCAGGGGTTATCTCCTGCGGAGTAATCTACGGAGGTGTGATCCTTATAATGTTGTGTGGAGAGTTTCATTTCTACTAGCGGGGTATATGTGTTGAGATTTGAATTCAAACTTGGTTGAGAAAGCTGACCTGATCGTCATGTGGATGTATGGGGGCTTAGTAGATGATTTAAGGTACTATATGGTTTGTGTTATGTGAGCTTATGAAAGATTTAGTTGAATCTCCCCGCGGTATTATAGAAGTAATAGAGCATGGGTATGGTGAGTTATCAAATGTTCTACTATAGCATTGAGCTAAATAGGGGTGTCTGCTATCGACGATTTGATTGCATGGTTACGTATTGTATTGGTTTTGGTTTGAGGCATACTTGTGAATCAATTATGACTTGAAGAGGTTGATATTGAGGATGACTCGAGTAAACAAATTTCTAGATACAAGTTATGTTACATCTTATGGGTATATGGGAATCATGGGATGATTGAGTTGTTGTTCGTGAGGGATGTAGTGTGCATGGAGTGGGCATGTACTTAGTTGTTTAGAGGTGTGGATTACTTTTTTGGGTGTTGTTCTAACGGGGCACATGTCGTTCGGCCCGTTTGGTCGGTGCTGTTGAGATTTGAGCAGGGTTGATGACTCTCGAGAAAGTTCTAACGGATTCGAGATTTATATGTAGCAATTGAGAATTTTGCGGATTTATATATGGCTAGAATTTGGGATTTAAGTCGGATGGCGTCGAGGCTTGTGGCATTTCTATATTATTATGGATTCTACATTTCAACGTCAAGAAGGTGAAGGAAATGGTTTTAGATTCACAGAAGGTCTTTTCAGAGTGGGTTTCTCGGTTGTGGTACTCTTGGGGTGCTTGAGAGGAAATACATTGGCATATGGGCCTTAGGGCGGTGTGATTTTATTCTAGGATCTCGTGGGATGATTTTAAGTTTGGATGAATTCATCACAAAATAATTTGAAAGGATAATTAATAAATATTTGAATAATTTAAATGCAAGAAAATTAATTTTAAAGTCTTAAAAATTATAAAAAATTACGGAAAGCCTTTATATGACTCTTGTAAATTTGTGATGATGTAGAAATGATATTTTGAAAGTATATATGATATTTATAAAAATATGAGAGCAAAATTGAGTGTCAACAATCGATTGTACTCATATTACACTTCTAAAACTTGTGTACAAATTTTGAAGTTGAGCTATTGCGGAAATCGAAGGCTAATATTGAAGATGTTTTTGTGTTCTAGTTTCGAGTTACCATTTTGTTCATGGTAGTTTAAGACTTGTATTTATATTTATGTATATTCAACAAATGTTGTATTTTCTTCATACCAATATTATAACTCTAAATCTTAGTTGATCATGACTTGTAATACCAGTTGTTAGGGTAGCTTGCATTAAATTTCATAATTTTATTTTATGATTTATTTGATTCTCTTTAGTTGAGTTGTGTTTTATGTTGGTCAACTTGCCTAGTAGATTGGGTTAGGCGTCATCATGATCTCGGTGGAATTTGGATGAAAATCATGTACTTCAGCGAACACACAATCAGTAGAATCACAACATAAGATCCATTTTTTGTTATTTGGACTGACAAACACATAAATGAACCCCAGACCGCTCATATAATTCTGAATATGATCGGCACTAACCAAAGGCTCAAGTAAGGTAATAAATTTAAGCTTGTTGGATGACTTTAACACTCTTGAGTCTCTTAAATGTTGCATGAGATTTTACTCCTCTGATGTTCTGTATTGGTATATTAAATCATGGGTTGTCAGAAGATTTAGTGGTCTTAACATGTGCTCTAGTAGTAATAATAAGATTTGACGTTCCCCTCACTCTAGCGTAGTTATGACCCCTTTGAGTAGAACTAGGATGCTCATTAATCTCACCAAAATACTCACTAACAATCTGCTTAGTCTCTTTGACTTGCATTTGTTACTGGACATTCACCTCTTTGCTTGATTCTTTTTTGCATCAATGACCCCTGTCCTAGAATAAAAGCTTATTTAATTTTCTTATCTCTGGCTCTATTTCTTCTGTTTGGTTGTTGCCATTGTTCCATTGTTCTAACTTTGCATTGTGATCCTCTTTGGTTTGTGTTGATACATTATGATTTTGATTGGGATCTTCCTTGTTATTTATTGTTTCCTCTTGATCTTGCTTCTATTTTTCTTTCCTCTTAGTATTTTCTAGATTCTTTTGCTTATTTTTAGAGATATTCTTAGCACGACCCTACAAGCAACAATAGCTACAGTAATATAGGATCCCCTCATATTTTATATTGAGTCAATAATCACCTTCTCCTTTGTTATTGAGTTTATTGAGCTTACCCATAATACCTACGATAGCTTGAGGTTGGTTAAATTAATTTTAACCCTCAACTTAGCCACATTGCACCTATATTTAGAGTAGGTGGCCTGATCAAGGTCCATGATCATTCCTAAATCATCCACAATCTAGACATTATGTCCCAACTAAATAGATGCCATAGAAGCTTATGGAGTAGCACCCAAACTAGGGCCATAAGATTTTTTTTTATCAGGATCAAAAATATGGAATCCATTTAAATGCCTCACGGGGTATCTCCCTATGTCTCATATTTTTTTGAAATATACAACAATAACAACCCAGTGGGGTTTGGGGAGGGTAATGTGTACACAGATCTTACCCTACGCTGGAGGGCAGAGAGGTTGTTTCCGAAAGACTCTTGGCTCGAGAGAAAAAATAGGAACGAGTATATAACAACAACAAGGCCAGAAAAATGATATCAGCAATGTAAGAATCGGAGAAAAATAAATGAAAGAAAGCAGTAGCAATATCAATAGCAACAAGCAGTAACACGACAGGATATTAGAAAACCAAAGCTGAAGATAGTACTAAAATAACCCTAATATATCAAATAATAATCCACTTCACGAGTAAAGTCAAGATATCAAATGATAATCCACTTCACGAGTAAAGCCAAGATAAACATACCTTGGGTTATAGTACACAATGTTTACTGAACCTTTGATTGGAACCTAACTAACAAATCATGTTGTGAGTTCTTAGATGGATTACCATTAATTTTATTGAGCTTGTCTAGGTTTTGATAGAGCTTTTTTTGCTCCTTTATGATTTTGTTGGCTTGTCAATCATTGTTGGACCCGTGGATGTTGATGCTAGATTAACATTTGGCTGAGGGTTCATTGAAATATTACGACTTACACTATTAAATACAAAATATAAGTGACTAGATAGAATCCCAACGTCAAGACATCCAATCCATGTCAATAAAAACGTCAATACAGAATAAAAGCATCTAAGCCATAATATCTTGCAAATAATTTCGAGTAAATCTTTGGATTAACATATAATAATTTTGATGAAAATAAAATAAAGAGTAATATCTAGCTATTACCAAATAGAGTAAATACAAATTATTTGTAACTAAATTTAAGAATAATTTCAAATGAGAATAAAATTCAGTAATTTCTTTTGTTGACGACTTGGTCAGGGCGGTTCACAATTTATTTGCTGAAGGCGCTGTTAAACCTAAGTTTTAATTCCAATTTAATTTCCCTTATTCCGAAAGTCAAAAGTCCTTCCAATTTTCACCAATTCCGACCTACCTTTATTTATAGGATATTTGAGGAGAGCTTTGTAACTTTTTCTAAACGACCACATCGTGCACCTATTCCCTCGAGGAAATATCACTTTGTTTAATGATAATAATCACCCTCATCGTACTTCAAAAATCAAACCAAGTGAGAAGGCTGAACAAAAATCAAAGTTCGAGGAGCAAAGTAGCATTCAATCAATTCCTGATAATCAAGAACTTGAACCACTCAGTAGAGTCACAGATGAGGCTACAAACCATGCTATTGAACCAGGAGAGTTCCAACACAACTATCTTAAATTGATATCTGGAACTAACCTTGACAGAAATCACAACAATGGAGAGACAGAACATATCATATCAGATGAAATTTTGAATTCATCTGAGAATGATGAAAGTGCAGGAGACATGGATTATGTGGACGAAAAAAGTTCAGAAGATAATGATGATTATGCTTCTGTTGATGGTGAGGAGATCAATAGTGACGAACATGCAGATATTTTTCTTGAGACTTTTGCTTCCGAGAATATGGTTAAGGTTCCTATATCCTCAACCACGGACATTACTACCAATACAGGTTACTCATCTCATAGGGGTAGGAGTGGAAGAAGAGGAGGTAGATATTGAACAAGAGGAAGAAGGGGCAGATATATCAATCAAGGGCCTATGAGAAAATCATAGGAACACAGCTTCTCAAATTAATAATCATGTTTAAGTCCCTTTTTTGGAATATAAGGAGCATCAATTCCATGGTGCTCTTGGAAGACTTAAACAAATGATTAGATCACATAAATTTTCTTTTATTGTCTTGAGAGAACCTTTCGATACGGCCAATAAATTGGACAAATACAAAAGAATATTGGGATACTAGCATGCCTTTTCTAACAGCAACAGTCAAATTTGGCTTTTCTGGGAGGCTAATATTGATAGTGAGATGGTTGAAGAGGATGAACAACATGTGTCTTGTATTATCAAATACAATGGAACTTCACTTATCATGTCTTCTGTTTGTGCAAAATGTGAAAATCATTTGAGAGAAGAATTGTGGGATAAACTTAGAAGCATCTCTGACAAATATAACATGCCTTGGTTCATTGCTGGTGATTTCAATTGTATCACTGACCCTCACCAGAAAAAGGGGTAATCTACATAGAATGTCAAAAAGCTTGTCTTTTCTCCAATGTATTATGGATTGTGAACTAGTGGATGCTGGCTACACCGGTTCTGCTTTTACCTAGTGTAATAGTTGGTCTTCTCAAAGAAGGATCTGGCAGCGATTAGACAGATTCCTTGTCAATCATTAGCGGATGAACCTCTTTGATACCACAAATGTCTCTCACTTAGTTAGGACAGGTTCTGATCATGCACCTCTCTTATGCTCCATGAAGATAAAGCTTAGTGAACTAATGAAATACTTTAAGTTCCTTGATTTATGGACTGAACAACAAGACTTCATTAATGTGGTGGAACAAGCTTGGGCTGAGAAGATTCAAGGATCACCTCTTTGGAGATTTGACTTGAAGTTGAAGAACACATGTAGAAAGTTATCTCAATGGTCCAAGAATTCTCTTGGTAATATATTTGACAAAGTTAAGGAATTGGAGGGTAAGGTAGCAGAGCTGGAAGAGAGGTCCATCCAAGATAATTTTATTTCTAGCAGATGTGCTCTTAATCAGGCCAATGCAAATTTGATTAGAGCTATGAAGGATGAAGAGGCTTACTGGAGACAAAAATCTGAAATCAAATGGTTGGTTGAGGGTGAAACTAACTCCAAATTTTTTCACTCTATTATCAAAGGGAAGAAGAGAAGATTGAATCTCAAAAAGATGAAAAAAGAAGATGGGTATAGATAGACGGCGATGATAATATTGCACAAGAAGCCATTCTTTTTTTGTAGGAGTAGTTCTCACAAGAAAGACTACATAGGGATTTCACAATTTTGAACTGTATTCTGACGTTGGTGACTGAAGTGGATAACAGTAAATTGATAGCACCACCAACTATGCTGGAATTAAAAGAGATAGTCTTTTACATGAATACTCACAGTGCCCTTGGACCAAATGGCATATCTGAAAAATTTTATCACAAGTGTTGAAAAATCATCAAGGATGATTTACTGCTAATGGTTTGTGACTTTTTTGCAGGAGCTCATTTACCAAAGGCTTTTACTCATACATGACTTACTCTAATCCTTCGCCTACTTTTCTTTATTTTTGAGCTCTCATCTTGAGCCGATCTTATTCAATGGACTGTGACTTTCTCACTTGAGCTTTCTATCGAATTTCTATTGATGGACTAGTGGACTCATTTGACTCTTCTATCTAAGCTTGAGCCCCAAGCGAGTGAAACTCGTCCTTCATTTCACTAAGGTGGAATGCCTAGAGCAATTCAATGAACTGAGACCTATCAACCTGAGTAACTTTTCCTCTAAGATTATCTCTATACTCATGAATCATATATTGACTCCTTTGATGCAAAAATTAATCTTTAAGTGTCAGACTGATTTATTAAAGGTAGGTCTATCAACGATAATATAATGCTTACACAAGAGATGGTGCATAACATCAATTGGTCTCCTCATAAGGGCAATGTTATAAAACTGAATATAGCCAAGGCATACCACAGAGTAGACTGGGATTATTTAAGTAAAGTGCTGAGACGGATGAGTTTTGATAAAATATGGGTTGATAGAGTATGGAGATTAATCTAAAATGTTTAGTATTCCATCAATATTAATGGTACTAGGCATGATTTCTTCAAGTCTAGTAGAGGTATCAAGTAAGGAAATACCTTGTCCCATCTTTGTTTGTGATTGGAGCAGAACTTCTACCCCAGTTGATGAACAGACTTCCACAAGAGGGTTTCATTCCTTACTCATATGATAAAAAGGGTCATATAGTTACTCATTTGTGCTATGCAGATGATACTATACTTTTTTCATTTGGAGATTTATTTTCATTGCATAAGATGATGTCTGAACTGGATGCATATGAAAAAGTTTCAGCGCAAATGGTGATAGGAGTAAGTCAGGATTCTATGTGCCAACAAATTGTGATGAATAGAAGATTAGGGATATGAAAATGGTTTCCCTCATTTCCAATTCCCTATGTTGTATCTACGGTGCCCTATCTACTATGGTAGAAAGAAAGTGGTCTACTTCAACAACATGGTGGCTAAGATTTCCAACAGACTTCAAGGATGACAGGGAAAGATGTTATCATATGGAGGTAAAGTTGTATTGGTGAAATCTGTTTTACAAGCTCTTCCTCTTCATTTATTGTATGTACTCCACCCTCCAAAAACTATTTTAGCACAAATGGAAAAGATCATGGCAAATGTTTTTTGGGGCAAATTGGAAGATAGAAGCAAACATCACTGGAAAGCTTGGGCAGACTTATGTTATCCTATTCTTGAAGGTGGAGATGGTTTTAGATCCTTGCATGACATATGCAGTTCTTTCTCTATTAAGATGTGGTGGAGTTTTAGAACTCAGAAAACTATGTTAAGAGAGGTCCTTGAAGTCAAATATTACAAAAGGAAGCACTCGGTTGAAAGAAAATGGACTTATGGGCAATCTCATACACGGAAGAGATTTATGGATGTCAAAGAAGATGCCGAGAAATATATCTGATGAAAGATAGGATCAAGTAACATTTCCTTCTGGTGGGATAACTAGAAACAAATTCTTTTTGATAATGCACCAAAGAATACAAAAGTCAAATATTTCTTTGAAGATGGTAATTGAAAGGTGGATTCACTCAGAACCTTCTTACCTACAAATATAGTCAATATCATCATTAGTATTGATATAAATGTAGGGAGGGATAATTTTCCTATTTGGACACCTAAGACCACATGAAGTTTCACAATGTAAAAACTGACTGGCAGACTGTGAGAAGGCAAAGAAATATATCCATGAAATTATTTAAAAATTATCCATCGCGACTTATTTAAATAAACCCCATAATTATTTAAAAATTATTAAAAGTAGTAAAATATAAAATGCACAATAGGTTTTAAACATGTAATAAATCAGATAATTAGGCCAATTATTAATCGTTGAGCGACCGTGCTAAAATCACGAAACTCGGGAGTGCCTCACACCTTCTCCCAATTTAACAGAATTCCTTACCCGGTCTTCTGTGTTTGCGGACCATAAATAGAGTCAATTTCCTCGATTTGAAATTTTAAAATAAACCAGTGACTTGAGACACCATAATAATTATTCCAAGTGGTGACTCTAATTAACTAAATAATCCCATTGCGAATCATGTCACTTTAATTGGAGAAACTCCCTAATAGTTATGTCTTGTGCCTTTTCAATTTCCAAGCAAATATCTCCCCGTTAATGAGGCAATTGTAGCATAGGGAATTGACAATCTAGTAGAACTTTCATATATCTGACCTTTTGATTTATGAACCTGACATTCATGTTGATATTATTAAACCTAGCAAAACACCTACTTTTCCACAGTTCCTAGCATATAACAGAAGGAATACATTGTAGGAAAGTTGCATGAGCTTCCTTCCTCTTCTTGTAAAGCCACCAACTTATCAGTAGTTGTCTGATATTTCCATATCTTATGTGAATGCCACAATAGCTACTAAGTAAAGATCACACATGTTTTGCAATTTCATTATTGCAAAACTAGTGAGATATAGTTTCTGCCGCAGAAATTCTACAACGGACACACCTAGGATAGACTATAATGCTAAATTCTGAATAGCATCATCTATGGGTAGTTTCTGTCACACCACCTTTTTTTCTAATTACTAGGGATTTTCTCCAATTAAAGTGACATGATTCGGAATGGAATTATGTATTTCATTAGAGTCGCTACTTGGAACAATTATTATGGTCCCAAGTCACCAATTTATTTTAAAATCTCACATCAAGGAAATTGACTCTATTTATGTCCGCAAACACAGAAGACCGGGTAAGAAATTCTGTTAACTTGGGAGAAGGTGTGAAGCACTCCCGAGTTCCGTGGTTTTAGCACGGTCTCTCAACGATTAATAATTGGCCTAATTATCTGATTTATTACATGTTTAAAACCTATTGTGTATTTTATCTTTTACCGCTTTTAATGACTTTTAAACAATTATGGGGTTTATTTAAACAAGTCGCAGTGTCACGCACTTATTGTTTTTGAAAACATCTCAAATCACGCCACGTGAAATGTACCTGTTATTCACAACATGTTTATTTTAATTATTTGATGTTGGGATCAAGTCGCGTGAAACACGCACTTGAGTTTGGAATTATATATCATGACTATGTCACGGGAACCATACTCATTGTCACAACGATTTATTAATCGCACCTAAAGCAAACCATGAATGTTTATAAGTTATTCATTTCCTATGTTTGAGATTGTTTGTAAGGCCAAGAGTTTATCGAATTTATTTGCGCAGAAAGGTGTATGATTACGATGTTATTAGATTTAAAAAACAGACCCCACGGCCTAGTGACCAAATATTTACAAGATAGAAAGGGCCAGATACTAAAACATTCCGTAAAACAGAGTAAAAGAACGACGATATAACGACCCAAACAAAACAGGTAATATTGATGCTTCTTAGGCCAATTCTCCAAGCTTAAAACTAATATTTTACCATGTTATTTTTTGAGATAAAACAGCATAATCACATGAGTAAGAAATTTACTTGCTAAACCAATAATGAAGCTCGACAACTAAATAAACGCAAAACAAACAGTAAGAAAACATAATACATTCTCATAAATTTCACAAAAACAAAAGGTGTCTATTCAAAACGATAGTAATAATAAACGAAACAGAAATAAAAGAAATAGATCTCAAAGCGAACCTTCACAGAAGTGGAAGGAGCTACTGCTGACCAAACCAAAAATTGGAAACCTCGAATGGAACATGCCCACTTCGCCGAACATTGCTTTTACTTGATGGACTGAAGCAATGAAAATAGAGGGAGGTTCACGGTGGTTTCGAGATGATATTGGGAATTGTTTTAGCTGCTTTTTCTATCTGTTTTTGCTGATTTTCGTTGGTTTTGGGGCTGAGATTCGGACTGTTTTTTGAGCAGTTTGGTGGCTGGTTTTGTAGCTGATTTAGCAGATTTTTGTGGTTGTAAAATGAGATTTTAGAGCTGGGTTACATGGCTATGGACGGAGGATTCTCGAGCTGCTTTTGGATGGTTTTCATGGCTCAATGATTGTTGGTTTTCGGTGGTTTAACGGTGATGTTTTGGTGGTGTTACAGTGATGTTTTGAGGTATTTTTGAAGCTGAAAAAGAAGATGGGACTTACTAGGGTGCTTTACGATAAAACCTATGGTGTGACTAAGGTGCTTTCATGATAAAAGGCCTTGGTTCTACGGTGGAAGAAAAAGCTTTTTAATGGCTACAAGGTGCTGCGTTTTTTAAGAGGAAGACCCAATTCTCCTCTATTCTCTCTTAGAAAGTTTCTGGCTGCGCAGCTTTAGACCTAGAGCTCTAGTTTTTTTCCCTCTTCCTTTGTTAGCTCCAGGCTTATAAATATATATAGTGTGTGTGCGCACAAATTAGGACAAAACAAAAAATCTCAAAAAAAATAAAAATAAAAAGATGCAGTTTCCCAAACGTGATCAGGTATGTGAACAAATCCAAAGAAAATTCCTATTATGCCTATATGAATCCAGAACGGGAGGGCAAGTGTAAAGTCTGTTACAAAAAAGAATCTTACTTTGGCCATTTCTGATTGGCTGTTGTTTTTTGTTTTATTTTTTCAATTTCTTTCCTTTTTGAAGACAAATAAAGAGAAATACAAAGATAAAAATATTAGCTAAACTATCTTTTAGATTAAAAAAATTACAAATACTATTACGGAATACTTGCAAAATCACTAATCTTTCTAAAATTAAAAGAGGACGAATATTTTGTCATTTTAATTTAATTTGTTTTTTCTTAAGTAAAACCTATAGAAGGTAAAACAAAAGTTAAAATATCGAGATCAAATTTAAAGATATTTACATACAAAAAGATAGGAAAAAAATTTTAAAATGGTTAAAGATTAGGTGCTCACAGTATGCCCCTCTTTGCTTGGAAACATGAATAGTTTTCAAGCAAAGAAAAGATGAGCGATGTGACTGAGTTTTGACCATACCATTATTCAAAAGGGAAGAAATAAGAGAAAAAAGGAAAGAGTGCAACCAAGTCCTGGTTTGGACAGCCTACATATCCCGGGCTATAAGGGTATCAGGTCGTGTGTAGTTCAAGGAGTTTGGTGGAATGATGAGTTGAAGAGTCAAGTGAGGTTCCGTCGAGGCTTCGGTCCGTGGTCCTGTTATTACACTAAAATAAAAATCAAAAGAAACTAAACAAACCTATCAGTGACAAGTTACAAGATTCCTATCTATAAGTCTTATGAAACTTGATCTTGAGTCTTGACTGGTTCTTCATGCAGACTCTGATATGAACCTTGATGCTTGCTAGCTGCATGTGTTAGTTCATTCTTCAAAGGTTTTTTCTGATCAAAACAGGAAATACAATGCTCGTGACTTCAGTCATGTCTTGAGCAATCCACATCTTTTCATATGCTTCTACATTTTGGATTCACTTCTTTTCTTTTCTTTTCTTTTATTCTGGATTGACATTTCATTTTTTGGTCATCTCGAACCCTATGCCTCGAGGTAAAACCTGCTCAGACACCAAAACAAACAAGCGAATGAAATTTTTCTGCTCTAGTTTTCACTAAAAAAATTTCATGAGTTATTGTAACAAAATTTTAAACTACTTCTTTATTGAAAGCAATAAAATGTCGGGAATGGTGTACCCTGAAAAGATCATGATTTTTTTTTTCCAGATGGTGTTCCTTTATTTTCAAAAATATGTCTCAACTAAGGATTGATGTACCTTATGTTGGGAAAAGGAGACTTAGGAGTGGAGAACCTATGTCTAAATAACATTAACTAGGGAGTGGAGAGCCTATAATGGAAAAGGAGACTAGGGAGTGGAGACCCTACATCTAAAATAACATCAACTAGGGAGTGGAGACCCTATGTTGTAAAAGAAGACTAGGGAGTGAAGACTCTATATCTAATATAACATCAAGTAGGGAGTGGAGACCCTATGTTTGAAAAGGAGACTAGGGAGTAGAGACCCTACGTCTAAAATAACATTAATTAGGGAGTGGAAACCCAATGTTAGAAAATGAGACTAGGGAGTGAAGACCCTATGTCTAAAATAACATCAACTAGGGAGTGGAGACCCTATGTTGGAAAAGGAGACTAGGGAATGGAGACCCTATGTTGAAAATAATATCAACTAGATAGTGGAGACCCTATGTTGTAAAAGGAGACTAGGGAGTTGAGACCCTACGTCTAAAATAACATCAAATAAATAACATCAACTAGGGAGTGGAGATCAGATGGTTGAAAAGAAGACTAGGGAGTGGAGACTCTATGTCTAAAATAACATCAACTAGGGAGTGGAGACCCTATGTTGGAAAAGGAGACTAGGGAGTAAAGACCCTACGTCTAAAATAACATCAACTAGGGAGTGGAGACCCTATGTTGGAAACGAAGACTAGGGAGTGGAGACTCTATGTCTAAAATAACATCAACTAGGGAGTAGAGACCTTATGTCTAAAATAACATCAAATAGGGAGTGGAGACCCTATGTTGGAAAAGGAGACCTGGGAGTGGAGACCATATGTCTAAAATAACATCAACTATGGAATAGAGACCCTATGTTAGAAAAGGAGACTAGGGAGTGGAGACCCTATGTCTAGAGACCCTATGTCTAAAATAACATCAACTAGGGAGTAGAGACCTTATGTTGGAAAGGAGACTAGGGAGTGGAGACCTATGTCTAAAATAACATCAACAAGGGAGTGGAGACCCTATGTTGGATAAGGCGACTATGAATGGAGACCCTATGTCTAAAATAACATCAAGAAGGGAGTGGAGACCCTATGTTAGAAAAAGAGACTAGGGAGTGAAGACCCTATGTCTAAAATAACATCAACTAAGGAGTGGAGACCTTATCTTGGAAAAGGAGACTAGGAAGTGAAGACCCTATGCCTAAAATAAAATCAACTAGGGAGAGGAGGCCATATGTTGGAAAAGGAGACTAGGGAGTGGAGACCCTATGTCAAAAATAAAATCAACTAGGAAGTGGAGACCCTATGTTCGAAAAGGAGACCAGAAATTTGAGACCCTATGTCTAAAATAAAATCAACTAGGGAGCGGAGACCATATGTTGGAAAAAGGAATAGGGAGCGGAGACCCTATGTCTAAAATAACTTCAACTAGGGAGTGGAGACCCTATGTTAGAAAATACAACTAGGGATTGGTGTACCTTATACTACCATGATTTTGAACTTTCTTTCTTTTATTTATTTTTTTTCTTCTAATTTTTTTAAAGAGAATGAGCAAAATGTGAGAAAGAATTTGGAGAAGACTTCCCTTATTGGAGTTGTTGCTGCTGCAGAGCTGTTTCTAGCTCCCGCGCAGTTTCTTTTTTTTTTTTTGTTGCACCTGCCTCTTGCAAGGTTGCTTTTGGATTGCACTTGTTTCTTTCTTTCAAACAAAGAACAATTGTTAGTTTGAAACGATGGTTGGTTTTGTGGCCTTGAACCTTTCAGCTCGCTTGATCTCTATCCCGCTTCTTTGATGATGATTTCAGCTGCAACTGATTGTTTCCTTGGATAACGAGTGCCTTTCTGGCCCCAGAGAACTTTTGTCTTTTCCAAACTTTTCCATTACGTTTAGCCACTTACGACTTAACCTTTTCAACTACATTTTGCCTTTGTGGCATTTCACTTTCGACTTCTTTCTTCCAAAGCCTTCAATTTCAGAGCATTAGGGAACCTTTGGCTTTTCACACTTTTCCATGACGGTTAGCCACTTGGGAATTAACACTTTCAACTTCATTTTGCCTTTGTAGGCACTTCAATTTGATTTCCTCCTTCCAAGAGTTTTTTATTTCGAAGCATCAGCCGCCATGGCCAGTCGGGGTCGACTTGATGCCCCTGTGGAGGTTGGGTGCCTTTTTTGCATATTAATTTGTAATAAATGAGAGCCCTTTAAATCAGTCTTGCCATCCCTTCTTCGTATTATTTTTTAATCAGAGTTAGACCAAAAGGGATTCAAAGAAAAACAAACAATGGAGTGGATAATGAATTTAGACGAGAGTTATCCCTTTTGAGGAAAGAAAAGAAGGACTTTTCTGGAGTACATGTGGACTTCAATGAACATGACATGCCTTTTGGACAGGATGCCTGATTTGTGTAAACTGTCCAACTCTCAGAAATTCATCACAACTTTTGCCTCGAAACTAAGAAACCTTTCCCAGGACTGTGTCAATGCCAATGGCTGTGAAGATCCTCTTTTCGATCAGTAGTGCCCTTTGCGGGTTTTCACTAGCTGACCTCTCTCATTTCTCTTTTACCATCGCCATATAGTGCCCTTTGCAGGTTTTTACTAACAAGACTCTGATTTTTATTTTCTCTGCTCACCAACGCCCTATGGTGCCCATGAGGGTTTTCACCAATAAGACTCTCTTATTTTATTTCTCTCATTTTGGTTGCATCAGATCCAAGTGAATGTATCCTCCAATTCTTTGAACATTCTCGTTGATTGATCGGAAGGACTTGAAAAGGATTTGGGTAAAAAGGATTGTGATTGAATTACAACTTTGGAACCTTTCAGGCGAAACCATCGCTGACAATTGTAACATCTCCCCAGTTTCAACTTTTAGGGGAATGTGAATTTTTGTTTTGGTGTGACTGAACCCTAGAGAGAGGCTGCCTACATGTCCTTTCATAATCAAATTGAACGTAGTTCAATGAACTTTTGTTTTTGGTTTTCTTTTGATTTTTCTTTCTCTTTTATTTCTCCTTTTTTTCCTTGTTTTCTTTTCTTCTTTATTTCTCTTTGTTATTTTTCTTTTTCCTTTTTTTTCCTCTTTCTTGTTTTTTTTCCAACAACTCCTTCTTGTTCCAAAGAGGGTAATCAAAGAAAGGTAACCGACTCAAAGGATTGGCAAAAAAGGTTAATGGTGTTTGGGTAGCAAGAGTGAAAGCCTTCTTCATCCCAACCGGAGAACATATTAATGCTATATAGAGGATCAAACATAGTACCTTTTGACTGCATCTGTGTTGACAATTGTTTCAGGAACATTTCCTTCGATGTTTCCAAATACAACGCTCTCTTTTGGCAGTAATCTTCTTACAATGTATGGACCTTTCCGATATGGAGCCAATTTTCCTTTACCTGTTCCGATTCTTTGTTTTATTTTCTTAAACTTATCTTCATTGCATTATGATGCTTGATTCATTACTTTGAAGTCTGACAGCGTTTTAGCATTTGGACATGAAGTCCGCAAGCATGTCATGTTATTGAAATCTGCATTTAACATAACTGAAAAAAGAATAAGAGAAGTGACAGTGTCAAGAAAAGAGACATGTATGATGAAATATTGGTTTCACTTATTTGAATTTTAAAGATAGAAGGTTTACATCGGAAACTAAGACAATAAAAGCAAAATATTTAGATTACACCCTGAAATAATCCGGACGTAGAAGGAATAGCAAGACCGGCTATCGACTCCCGTCTGACAGGGAATTTCAGGTTTTGGCCACCGTTTTTTGGCTTTTCTTCTGTCCAGCAATGGTTGTTATTGCCTTCAGTGCTGGATCAAATTCCCCATCATCACAGATCATTCCAACTACTGGCCCATTGGTGTGAGTAGGCAGAGGATTGTTCATCATATTAGGGGCCTCTTCATCCCTAAGCACTATTGCGTTGACCTCGATGAGGTCTTCCACTGCTCTTTTAAGAGTCCAACAATCTTCTATATCATGTCCCACTGTTCCAGAGTCATTCATCTCTAGCATTAGCCTGGTGCGAGGGGGACTTGGGGTTTGACCGGTTAGGGGCCACTGGCTGCAGCAAACCTAGCCTGACTAGCTTTTGGAACAAACTTGAATACGATTCATCAATAGGGCTGACTGAGGGGCTCTATTAGGCGAGGATTGTTGTGGCTGCGTGTAAGGTTGCGCGTTCATCACTGCATAGGGAAGCGGTGCCACGGCATAAGCAGCATCTTGATGAGGATAATAGTGTTGTGGGACCTTAGGAAGCATATATGATTGGTTGAATGACCTGCGGGCCCCCCTCGAGCTATAAGCCACCATGTCTCCCTTTTCTCTCCTGTTTCTGCTCATCAAACCCTTCGAACCATTCTGAACAGCCTGTGATGTGGCCTTAAAAGTGGCTTGACTCAAGATTCGGCCCATTTTCAAACCATTTTCGACTATTTTCCCAATTTTGATAGCCTCAGTGAACGGTCTACCCATCGCAGACATCATGTTCTGGAAGTAATCCGCCTCTTGAGCCAGTAGGAAGACCGTAACCATTTCAGCTTCGTCCATTGGAGGCTTTACCCTGGCAGCTTGCTCGTGCCATTTGACAGCATATTCATGGAAGCTTTCTGATATTCTCTTTTTCAAATTGGACAAAGAATTTCTGTTGGGAGTGATGTCCACATTATACTGGAACTGGCAGACAAAATCTCAGGCCAAATTGTCCCACACGTGCCAATGAGTAATTTCTTGATCGATGTATCACTCGGAAGCAATTCTTGTGAGACTTTCTTCAAAACAGGCCATTAACAACTCCTCTTTTCCACCAGCGCCTCTCAGCTAGTTACAGTATCGTTTCAGGTGAGCGATCGGGTCTCCATGCTCGTCGTACTTTTCAAATTTTGGCATATTGAAGCCAGTAGGCAAGTGGACATGGGGAAACATACACAGGTCAGAGTATGAGACACTCTTTTGGCCGCTTAAGCCTTGCATGTTTTTCAAGCTTTGTTCGAAGCTCTTCATCTTCCGAGCCATTTCCTCTTGCTCAGGATTCTTGACAACCTTTTCTTGCCCAACCGAGAAGTCGCACTGCGAGGTTGAGTAAATGAGCATGGGGTCACATATGTTATTTCTAGTTGAAACTCTAGACCCTGAAAGGTGAACGTTGAAGGCTCAATATATGGTCGTGGTATAGTTGGTTGTGTTGTGGTGCAGACTGGTGCTACAGAGAACATTGCTGGCGGTTGCCTTTGATGCCCAGGGGTTAACCATAGAAGGCATGCTAGGACCGTTAGACGGCATTGGAAGGTATCTGCACGGGATGAACAGGTTAGCACAGGGACGTTGGTAGCCCCACCTGACCTGGGGATCAACTCAGGGAACCCAAGCATTGCACTCGGCGATTCCCTTTTAGATCAGGCATCCCACATTTCCAACATGCGGAGACGCAACATCCTATTTTCTTCAGCAACTGCTGATTCTGGCAGTGGAATAGCCGATGTCGGGCTATCCTTGGGATCGATAATTGGTAGATGACTTTCGGAGGCTATAGGAACCCTGCCTTTGAATCTTGTGAAATAAGGATGGGAAACCAGATTAGCAACAAAATCAACCACCTGATCAGAACCAGGCTAATTTGCACACACCACAACCTTATTAGTTTTGAGACATTTAACATATAGGAAATCGCATGTTGGGATGCAATGCACCTAACAACTAAATGCTTCTACCATGTGTTTGAACGGTTGCGTGTTTCATCCCGATCATTAAATGTCCCTTTTCATTCTGTACCTTTTTCTGTCATTTCCACTCTTTTTTTTTTTATCTCTCACGTCTTGATTTTTTCTCTTTTTTTTTCGCTCTTTGTTTTTCTCTGTTATTTTGGTCACTTTTTTCTTTCTTTTTTACTCAATTTTTCTTTCTTTCTTTTTTTTTTTTGATTTATTTTTTTTTTCACTCAGTTTGTTTATGGCTATGATCGAATTCGATGGAGATTGCATACGTATCATGACGCCGCATGAATAAGATCATTACGTAGTTCAGGAAGATTAGGAATAAAGTAAATAAACTAACTCTTACTCTTATCCATGAAAGCTTTTAACAAGGAAATTTTTCTTTTTTTAAAAAAAAATTCTTTTAATTTTTGTTTTTTTTCTTTTTTTAATTTCGAAAGAAAGGGTTCTAAAGAAGAAAGAAAATATTTTGGATTTTTGGTTTGATTTTTTTTTTTTTTGAAATTTTCGAAAGAAAGACTTGTGAAGAGGAAAGAGAATATTTTTAAATTTTTGTTTTTGATGTTTTTTTTGAATGTTTGGGGAAAATACTTCAAAATAAAGGAAACCCGTATTTTGGATTTTGATTTTTTGATCTTTTCTTTATTTTTATTTCTTTTTTTTTTCATATGAAAGACTTCGATAAGAAGGAAAATATTTTTTGGATTTAAAATCCCCCCTTTTTTTTGAATTATCTAAGGAAAGACTTCTAAAGAAGGATATAAAAGAAAATATTTTTGGATTTTTTTTAAAAATTGAGGCCGGAACTGATGAGGTTTGCCTATGTATCTCACATCCGGTGAGAATCAGACCCACGTAGTTCGGTCGGGTTTGAAAAATCAGGAAAAACATGACTTTTGAAAATATTAGCTCATTTTGAACTGACCTTTTTTTCTTTTTTATTTTTTTAAAATTTCGGCTAAGTTTCTAGATTTTTCAAATACCTGAATTTTTCAGAACCGGGTAAATTTTCTCTCACCTACCTCACTCTTGATTTTTTCTTGATTTTCTTTCCCTACTCTAGAAGTCGATCAACATGCAAACCAGAACAAACAAATGCACAAGTAGCACGTAAAATGTATTAGGATGGTCTTTTAATTTGGGTATACCTGTCCTAGACGGACCCAACCCCTGTGTAGAGTCCCCAAAGTCAAATGCACGTGATGCAAACAAACGTTCCTACTAGGGATCCAGCATAAGGCTATGTTATTCTAGGTTTGAATCCTTGGGGGGTGTTGTTCCAGACCTGGCTTACCCGAGCGGGCAACTCGAGCTGGGGGCAACGTACCGAGAACCAAAAGGCCATCCCGTTTTGTAATTGATTTGATCCTCATTCTAAATTAGGGATATGACACTCTAACAGAAAAGAAGTCACGCCAGCGTACGCTTCCCAGAAGATTTAGAAGACTCAGAGAGAAGAAGGATTTCGTAGCAGTTTATATACAGTTCACACAATATCAAAGCGGTAAAAAGAGAAATTTAGCATATTAGGCTCAAACAAGTAATATCAAACAATCACAAGTAGCCAAGTATAACAGTCATCTAAGCTCAAATTCTGAACCCTGAACCAGAAGTTCTGGGTTCGTGTCCCCAGCAGAGTCGCCAGAGCTGTCACACCACCTTTTTTTCTAATTACTAGGGATTTTCTCCAATTAAAGTGACATGATTCGGAATGGGATTAAGTATTTCATTAGAGTCGCTACTTGGAACAATTATTATGGTCCCAAGTCACCAATTTATTTTAAAATCTCACATCAAGGAAATTGACTCTATTTATGTCCGCAAACACAGAAGACCGGGTAAGGAATTCTGTTAACTTGGGAGAAGGTGTGAAGCACTCCCGAGTTCCGTGGTTTTAGCACGGTCTCTCAACGATTAATAATTGGCCTAATTATCTTATTTATTATATGTTTAAAACCTATTGTGTATTTTATCTTTTACCACTTTTAATGACTTTTAAACAATTATGGGGTTTATTTAAACAAGTCGCAGTGTCACGCACTTATTGTTTTTGAAAACATCTCAAATCACGCCACGTGAAATGTACCTGTTATTCACAACATGTTTATTTTAATTATTTGATGTTGGGATCAAGTCGCGTGAAACACACACTTGAGTTTGGAATTATATATCATGACTATGTCACGAGAACCGTACTCATTGTCACAACGATTTATTAATCGCACCTAAAGCAAACCATGAATGTTTATAAGTTATTTATTTCCTATGTTTGAGATTGTTTGTGAGGCCAAGAGTTTATCGAATTTATTTGCGCAGAAAGGTGTATGATTACGATGTTATTAGAATTAAAAAACAGACCCCACGGCCTAGTGACCAAATATTTACAAGATAGAAAGGGCCAGATACTAAAACATTCCGTAAAACAGAGTAAAAGAACGACGATATAACGACCCAAACAAAACAGGTAATATTGATGCTTCTTAGGCCAATTCTCCAAACTTAAAACTAATATTTTATCATGATATTTTTTGAGATAAAACAGCATAATCACATGAGTAAGCAATTTACTAGCTAAACCAATAATGAAGCTCGACAACTAAATAAACGCAAAACAAGCAGTGAGAAAACATACTTCATTCTCATAAATTTCACAAAAACAAAAGGTGTGTATTCATAAACATAGTAATAGAATAAACAAAACAAAAAATTGAAAACCTCGAACGGAACATTCCCACTTCGCCGAACCTTGCTTTCACTCGATGGACTGAAACGATGGAAACAGAGGGTGGTTCACGATGGTTTCGAGCTGATATCGGATATTATTTTAGCTGGTTTTTGGATCTGTTTTTGCTGATTTTTGTTGGTTTTGGGGCTGAGATTCGGACTGTTTTTGAGCAGTTTGGTGGCTGTTTTTTAACTAGTTTTGTAGCTGATTTAGCTGTGTTTTTTTGGGCTGTTCGGAGCAGATTTTCATGGCTGCAAACTAAAATTTTAGAGCTGGGTTACATGGCTATGAACGGAGGATTTTCGAGCTGCTTTTGGATGGTTTTCATGGCTCAACGACTGTTGGTTTTTGTTGGTTTAATGGTGATATTTTGGTGGTGTTACAGTGATATTTTGAGGTATTTTTTTTTTAAGCTGTAAAAGAAGATGGGACGTACTAGGGTGCTCTACTGTGAACCTATGGTGTGGCTAAGGTGCTTTCATGATAAAAGGCTTGGTTCTACGATGGAAGAAAAAGCTTTTTAATGGCTACAAGGTGCTGGGTTTTTTAGAAGAAGACTCAATTATCCTCTATTCTCTCTTAGAAAGTTGATGGCAGCATAGCTTCGGACCTATAGCTCTAGGTTTTCTTCCTCTTCCCTTTGTTAGCTCTAGGCATATAAATATATAGTGTGTGTGCGCGCGCAAATTAAGATAAACAAAAAATCGAAAAAGAAAAAAAAAAAGGAAAAGAAGCAGTTTCCCAGATTAGGTGTGTGAAAAAATCCAAAGAAAATTCCTATTATGCCTATATGAATCCAGAACGGGAGGGCAGGTGTAAAGTTTGTTAAAAAAAGAATCTTTATCACTTGACCATTTATTGGCTATTGTTTTTTGTTTTATTTGTCAATTTACTTCCTTTTTAAAGACAAATAAAGAGAAATACAAAGATAAAAATATTAGCTAAACTATCTTTACATTAAAAAAAAAAAGTTGCAAATACTATTACGGAACACTTGCAAAATCATTAATCTTTCTATTAAAAGAGGACGTGTTTTTGTCATTTTAATTTAATTTATTTTTTTTAAAGTAAAACCTATAAAAGGTAAAACAAAAGTTAAAATATCGAGATTAAATTTAAAGATATTTACTTATTAAAAGATAGTAAAAAAAACTTTAAAATGAACAAAAATTAGGTGCTCAAAATGATTAACACTAAAATGAAACCACCTTGGCAGATTAGAATGATCGTTGAGCAAATCAAAGAACTACCAGACAAAGGAGAGTTTGTTTTTGTACATACTCTTAGAGAAGGAAACATGGTGGCTGATTTATTAACAAACCTGGGAGAAAAATAAAGATGTCAAACTGTTTTTGAAAATGTAGAATCATTACCTGATCAGATCAAAGCGCCAGTGAATATGGATCGAGAGAAGGTTCCAAGATTCACAACCAAAACAAGGAAAAATCATTTTGTTATTAATGATGCTTTTAGCTGATAGAGTAGAATGTTTTATAGTTCTGGTACATATGCTTTTTGCGACTTATGATGAAGAATGAACCGAGACTCTTTTTATTGAGGGTATAATACCTTTTTGTGAAGCTAAGTGTACTCATCTTGCAATGGAGGAGTCCTCCCAACATAATTTGTTGAAAAACTAGTAATTTAAAAGTTTAAAGAATTTCTAAGTTTGACCGACACCATTCTTCATTTCATTAAGGAGGCTAAAGTTTATGTCCTCTTTCGTGTATGACTTTATTTGATTACCTACAGGTTGGGATCCATCCTAACTCCATCTATGTGATGGACTTTTGATTTTTTAAAAAGTCACCCTCATAGCTTTCCCTATTTTTGAGGGTTTTTTTTTGGGAGGGAGAGGGGGGAAGGGGGGTGTTCCGGGTGAGAAATGAAGAAAGAAGGATGTATACCATTCATTTGAATTTAATAATCAAAGTTCAAGAAATTAAATACAATCCAGGCGCACACGCGCTACATCTCTTTGTAATTTGCTTTAAACTTACAAGTACAAGAACAAACAAGAGGAATCCCATTTTGTCGCAACCAGCAAGCCACTGCGGCTTGTAAAGTTCACGCGCATTGACAACTTGGACCAAAGTTTTGATGGAAAACCCAAGCCAGGACGAAGCCTGCTATACTTAAGCCGGCCCAAATTCAGTATACTCACTGGCCTGATCTCCCCTTAATCACCTTCCAATGTACCAACTCAATCCATTCCAGGAGCATATCCTCTTGGAACATTCGACCACCTACAGATTTGGGCTTCCAAGCCCAACAATACTTTGGACCAAATATCTGCTTTGAAGATACCCGAGATGGCACCCAACCAATCCAGTCTCTATGTATATAGGCGGGCAAGTGGTATAAAATTTTATAGCAGAATAAAAGCGCGGAATTTCCTTTTTTTGCGTATGGGGCCATTGCTTTTTCTCCTCTTTGTTTTTTCTTTATTTAACGATATTCTTGACCGGTTGGTACCAATATCATGGCTCGCTCACATGGTTGGAAGACCAGCGATTAGGTGCAATCAATTGACATACAAACAGCTGCCATCTGGCACCACCTGCAAGTTGCCAAAAAAAATTAGCTGTAAAAGTAGGCTGACAACAAATTGCATGTGACATAATTCGATCAAGGACGGACTCATCAAAATGATAAACGGTCACACTTAACTGAGACAACTATCCACAAGACTGTTTTACAAGCCAATAAAAAACTACCCCCCAGGAAAAGCAAAGCGTCCTTTTAAATTCAAGAAAAAAGGCGGAAAACAAATTCTATCACTACTTCTGTTGTAGAACTTGCAGAGGTTTTCTTTTTAGCTTTTCCCCCAATTCAAATTCCCCTCCAATAACCTACTCATGAAGCGGGTTGGATCTCCCCATCAACTGACATTTGAATCACAAGGCAACGGCCAGTATTTACTAACGACCTTTTGAACATTTGTATACCTCTCAGCCCTGAATTTCCCACCAAAACATGTGTCCTGTCCATGAACAGATGCTCAACAGTTAATTAATTCCATTCTCCAGAACAAATCTATTCCTCAAGTTCATCTCTTTCGTTAAACCCACCACAGATAGTCACTAACGGTGCTTTGATGACTTTGCATACTCTTCATCGTCATCTTCTTCACCACCATCATCATCGTCATCATCCCGCTTCCTCTTTTGAGAGGAGGAAGGTGGCAGCTCTTGAACTTCGCCATAGTCGTCCTCTTCATCTTCAACTTCTTCCTCCAACTCAGGATCTTCATCACCATTAACTGGCTCCATATCACTGCCTTCAGCATCATCTACTTCAATAGGACCAACTGGTTGAACAAGGTAGCCATTGCCATTATCTTCCTCCTGCCATTTAAACGAAAATTAGCAAAGTAAGCTCAGAAAACCTAGAAAAGGGTGGTCAACTGATTTACTGCAAAACTCTAAGATGCAAAATTTTAAGGAAAAAAACAAGATAATGATCACCAAATTAACCATAAAACAATTACCAAGGTTCAGATAAAATAAAAGGCCATAAAACACATCTGTGGAAGTAGATCATTTAAATATGCCAATGAAACTTAGGCCAATAGAACACATAAAACAGATCTTTTAGCAGCAAGAAAAAATATATAAAATAACCATTACGACACCAAGTGGGAAGGAACATAAGCAGTGAATTCAACAACGCATATACCTTAGCAGCAAAATTCAACAGTCCTTTCCGGGGAAAAAAAGGAAGATAATGATATAGGATGACAGAAAGGGGAAAAAACAAAAAAAAAAAAAAAATTAGTCAGAAAATAGAAAACTACTTGATGAAAACTAAGAAAATGCAGAATAGCACATAAGTAGCAGATTCGACAAGGTAACATTCCCTATACTTTGGCAATTGAGATGGTCACCTCTACGGGATATGATGGCAGAAAAGTAAAAGTCCGAAAAATGAATTGGTAGGAGATCCACTAAAGTACATCAATTTAAAACCAACAAAAAGATGAAAGACTAAAAACACCATAATCCAACACCCCTTTTGTAAGTAACTGATAATACAATCTTAAGCCAGGAGGAGATACCCCAAAAAAAAGAAGTTCAAGGAAGTTTCTTTTGAGATAAACAAGCTCAATGGGTACAGGGCAGATCATAGCAAACTTTAGATTCCAAAATTTTGGAAATCAAGAGATTGTGCATAAAAACAATAAGCTATTAGGAAGGAAAGGAGGAACAAAGAGATGGCACAAAAGCAGACCCACAAAAGACAAGGAAAATTGTATATCTAGATCACTGCACTTAGGGCCTTAGCTTCCAGTTTGCAAGTATAAAAATTGAGAAAGAAACTTTAAAGAGAATTCTCAGAAAATCTCTCACCAATCAAAATGTAATCCAACTGGAACCTTCTTTTGCAGGCATGTTTTTTATGAGCATTTGCATGCACATTACTTGGGTAGAATAACCAAATTATGATCAAGATCTCACACAAATAAATCGTGCCAAAAGTTATTCCTCTATTACAACTTCTGATTAATCCCTCTTTAGTCGCTCTTCAGTAGAATAACACAATTCAAGCAGAAATAATATAAATATTCCACACCACCTTGATCTAATAAGAAATTACTTTTTTTAAAAAGGATTCACAAAATCAGCGTGGTTTCTAAGGTGGCAACGGAAGCCACCTGTGCACCAAAAGTTCCATGTTCATACTAACATGAAATTAATATTTCTTTTGGGGGTAATCTGATATTACAAGACTTTCTAACCAGTATGCTACCAAAAATTACTGGTATTTCCAGCAACAATTGGGTAACAATCAAATTAATTGATGGTTATGGAGATCAAATAAGATGACAATTCTTCCGGCAGCAATAAGCACATGAATCACGCAGATTGAAGCAAGAAAATACCATAAATTAGAAAATTTGTCAAACCTTGCAGGACATGCATATCTTAGAAAACAAACAGCAAGAGAAATTAACAAAACTAACACACAAAATAAACAATCCACACATTAGCAAATAAAACAGAATAAATTACGCTTAATATAGACGAGCAAGAAAGCCTTCTAACCAAACAACCAATATGACATGTAACACATTAAAATGAAAACATAACTACATAAAACAGGAGAGATTTTCACCTCATCTTCAGCCTCCTCTTCATCATCGAAATCACCATCTTCCTCAACACCTTGTTCCTCCTCCCCTGTCTCCCCATCATCATCCTCATCTGCATCATCTTCCCCCTGTTCATGCCCATCAATCTCCCCTTCAGTGCTATTTAACCTCCCCGTGCTCTCTGGCTCGGCAAAATCCCCATCATCATTATCAACTTCCTCTTCATCCTCTTCATCGTCATCCTCATCATCATCGTCCTCGTCATCTTCCACACCATCCTCCTCTTCATCACTGTCTTCTATTTCATGAACCTCCACTACATCCTCCTCATCACCCTCTTCATCTATCTCCTCCACAAAATCCTCATCTTCATCATCCTCATCATCCTCCTCGTCATCTCCATCCCCAACCGCCTCTACACGAAAACCATTTGAGTGGTGAGTTGAACTCGAACCATCATGTTTCGACCCATTAATCCCTCGAGTTATCTCCATTTCTTCCTCATCAGCATCGCTCTCATCCTCATCCACATCTACAACTTCTTCACTCCCAACCCTATGTCCATTATTCATCCTGTAAGGCCGATCTTCTCCATCAACTTCCCCACTCCCCGGATCATCCTCTTCATCCTCCTCTTCATCTTCCTCCTCATCATCCGACTCCGGCCTCTCGTTCCCCTCCGCATCCATCTTATCCAAATACTTCAACGACCTAATCAATCCAAAAACCCTAGATCGATAGTCCTTAACCCGCGTAACCGGACACTCATAGAGATCAAGCGAGACAAGCCGGAGTTCAGCCAACGGCCGGAGATCATCGATATCCTGAATCCGATTATTCGACAAATCGAGGTCCCGAAGTGAATTTAAACCAGCATCTACGAGGAATTCGAGGCCTCCGGCGATTCTATTGTCCGATAAAATTAACTTCTGCAGATTCTGTAGCCGAGGAAACTGTTCTAGAGACGAAACACCGATGTTTGCAATAGACAGGTGCTCGAGATTCTGAAACTTCTCGAAAATCGACGGAGGAGGTAACTTACCATGAATACACTTAACAGCTCCGTCTAACGTTAGGGTTCGCACAGAACCGAAGTTTCTCTCGCCGTCTAACGCCGTCTCCACCGCTCTCTCCCAAATCTCGTCCATTAATCAGAGCCAGAACTCATATGATACGAATTTTGTGAAAACTATGGGACTAAATTGAAATATAGATAAAATTTAGGACTAGAAGTTAAATTCCTCAAACTTTTCCGGTATCTTCTACGGCAAAGGAGAATACATATAGAAAACCTAATTTTTCTTCTTTTTCTTTCTCTCTCTAATTTCTCTCTCTAAAAACTCTTTATCGATTGATATATTGGGGGAGGCGAGTCGAGAAAACTCGAGGCCGAGCCAGGGTTTGGGGAACAAGAGTAACCAGGGTTGAGTTAACTAACCAAAGTATAGGGTTAAAATGTGTTTGTTGGGAGACTAATTTTCAGCCGTTGATTTTGAGAGACGCGGATTGATGACGTGGATGGATAATGAACGGTAGAGAGTGAAGGACGGTGTGTTTCTCTTTTCAAAAGTAAGGGCGTAGAGTGTAGGGTTTGGAAGACTCGTTTTGATTTCGAAATTGATGAGTCTGACACGTCACTCTTGACGTTAATATATATCGGGGATATTTGAATATGCCCCCTTATTTCTATAATATCACGAAAATACCACTGGCCAATAACACGACAACCTATTTTTTTATTTTCTTATTCTCTTAGTTTTAGAGCTCGTTTGGAATGAAATATTATAAGTTTTTTTTAACCAAAATAGACTTTAAGGGGTCGTTTCGTACGAACACAAGTAATGCAGGGATTAGTAATGCAGGGATTGTAATGTTGGGATTATTTTTTATCAAGTGTTTGGTTCATTGTATTAAAAATTAATTATGCAATGTATAAGTTTGGATTTAGTAATTTTAAGTCTTATCCATGTATAGCTAATCCATGGATTAGTAATCCCTTCCTTTCCATGGTATTAGTTAATCCCTCATATGAGGTATAACTAATCCATGTATTAGGTAGGAGTACATTGAATTGACCAACCAAACATGGTATTGGACGGATTAAATTTTTATACGGGGATTATTTTGTTTAATACGGCCTACCAAACGACCCCTAAGCGTTTTGTAGTGCTGGACAAAGTAAAAACTTACTTTTATCCACTTATTTTCAAGCTAAAACAACAAAAATAAGTCAAAAATCAAAAACTAAGAGTCTCTTTGGGTTAAAAACTATTTATGTTGAAAAGTCATTTTTTTAAAGCAAATTCAAACAGGCTCTAAGTTGGGATCGCCCAACTTATTGCTTTTGATTTATTTTACGTAATTTTTAACTTATTTTAAGCACTTTATAGCTTGTTAAAAACTTTATAGTTCGCGTCCTTTGGGGTTTGGGCTGCTATAAAATTAAAAAAGTCCTTTGGTTTTTTTCAGTAGAAATGACACTAGATAGTCACTCTAAAGGATTGCTATTTAATAATTAGTCAGCGCGTCCTAAATTTTAGTTTTTCAGTTTAAGATTTTAGGACAAAAATGTATTGAATTATCCTAAAGTTAAAATTTTTAATTTAAAATTTCAGAACAAAAATAAGTACTAGCTAATCTCTAAATAGCATCCTAAAAATGACTATCTGTACACTTGCCCCATTTTTTTGCCTAAGTAATATTTACCTTTATCAGCAAACATTTATTCTTTTTGCGATAATTCAACCACCATATATAGCGATTCATCGTATGTATCGACTCTTATAGATACAATTTTCAGTAAGAATGGATAATCTTGTTTCATCTTAGTATTAAATAAGCATATAGGAGTAATTTAATTTCATATCATATCAGCGTGAAGTAATTAAGCATATTATTGGGCATAATAATATATTCGAAAATGTTTCTTCTTTAATTAATTTTTTGCAATCTGCAGTAACTTATTTGGTATGTTAATTTTGATGATTGAGCTAGACTTTGACCGCTGTTAGAACGAAAGTAGTAACGTAAACCTGCCAAAATATCTTTAACTTCTCTTCTTTTTTTTCCGAATTTTGATGACAAGACAATGAGAATTTGGAGATGGGTTAGAAGGAGTCTGTATCCAAAATGTTGGTTTTTTGGATTCAAAGCACCAAAATAGGTGAAGAAAAAAATTGATGATCTTTTTATATATAGCGCATGAAATTTATGCGCTATACATTAACGGTATGTTTGTCCATTAAGATGTAGCACATGAATTACATGCGATATACATGTTATTTGACTGACCTACAATAATTAGTGGGTGTAACACATAAACTAAATGCGCTATATATATATAGCCATTTAGTAAATATGCTATATCCACCAATTAGTGTACCCCTCGCACAGAATATTTGCTTATTTAAGTAACTTCATTCCTTCTTCAAAAATTCATTCTTCAGTATCCTTTGTATTTTTTATTACTCATTCCAAAATATTTGTTTACTTAACTTTTTTTGCATTTTGCCATAATGTCTTAAGAGCAAAAAATTAAGGTTGCATTATATTGGGGGAGAGGGGAGGGCGAGGTTGTCGTAGAGAATAACTCACAGTTGCCACTCACACTGGAGCATGATAGATTGGTATCTTTGATATGTAAAAGAATGAGTGTAAGTAAACATTCGGTTAATATTAATATAACCGGAAGATATTCATATTCGCTTACTCCGCAAGGGGTTGCTTGTTATGCTGAGTTTAACATCGAAAAAGAAAGTTTGAAAGATTCTTTGAGGACTCTGGATGAACACCGGGAGCTTCTTGTGATAAAAATGCTAGAAATGTACGTCAAGTTTGAAGATGTCCGTAATATTGAGGTTCAACAAAATAGGGATAACCTTCAATCATCTGGTGGTGTTTTTGGAGCAATTTTATCCGAACAGGTTCCGTTTGAAAGAGTCTGGCAAGATCTAAACTTATCTCCACGGGCGAATGAGGAGTAAGGACATAATTTCTCCCAAGTTTACATAATTCACACGTCGAGCGATAAATTTCAATTTTCCTTATTCTCTTTTTTTTTTTTTTGTATCATATTCATACTAACACTCACATCTTCCAAAAGGGGTACCAGCCAAATATGAATTTTACAAGTTATGAACCAACCAACAGTTAGAATATGCCCAAATTGATGGTTTGAATCATGTTGGTCCATCCACGAGTCATCAGCAACTCGATAATGCGCATCATGGGCTATCAACAGATAATGAATTATAAGTTAAGAGATAAAGTTAATATATAATGTTGGAAAATGATCGATCTATCACTTTCCATGCTCGCATGCCATGAAGTGCTTTCAACATGTTGGTTTTGCTGCGACAAGATACATTCATATAAAATAGGGGGTGCGCTATGGAGCTTTAAGCTTTTAAAAATAGGGGGGACCGATTTTGTCTTATGTCCCGAAGAAGGAGACTGGCCCGTTTTCTAAAACAAGTATAGCGTATATATTTGATGCGCTATACCTATCTGTCTTTTCAAGTTCAAGTAGAGCGCATCTAATATATTTGCTATAGTTGTACTTTGACCGTCTTTTGAAAATCAAGTATAACGCATGAAATACATGCGCTATACTTTAACGGACAAACGCATCGTTAAGATACATCGCATGAATTTCTTGTGCTATATATAAAAAGGTCACCGGTTTTTTAAACCTATTTTGGTGCTTTGAGTCCAAAAAGACATCATTTTGGTTCCGGACTCTAGGTTGAAGTACTTGACAACCACTACGTACTAAAAATATAAGCTCCTTACAAAATAGAGGTCCCTAAGTATCTGCTAATTAGACGAGCAACTTTTGCAAACTTGTACGTTCTATTACTCCAATGATGTCGGGCTGAAAACTCTAGTTGTATGCAGTGGCATACTCAGAATTTTTCATAAGAGAAGTCAAAAACTATTATAAAATTATGGTACAATTGTAGTAAAGTCGACATCGTGCATCATTATAAGCCTTTTCTCCTTCTTTTTAAGCACTTCGACAAATATATATCAATGTTCTAGAACTTCTTGGACTTATTGAACCCGCTTGATCATTGTTCCACTGCTTTCTTGTTTGTCGAGTGAGTTCATTTGCAACAATATAACAAGAAAATTATCTTTTTCCAATATAATTTATATATATATAAATAATATATTTTTCTGCAAAGCGGATTCAGTTGAACCTGCTAGCTAGCTTTAACGTGGGTCAGCCCCTGGTTGTATGTCCACACTTTTGGAGTGTAACGGTAAGAGTGAAATTTATAATTGTTGATGGTGAGCGAACAAATCAGTTTCTTTGCTCGCCTCTTGTATTGTGTCTCTTGTGTTAGGATTCTCTATGTTAAACGAATGAGTTGGTCATGATTTTCCTCTTTATTTAATACGTTCTTCTCCTCAGTTTTTATTTTTATTTTTATTTTTATGTTCTTTCTTTCGCCATGTTCGTCCAAGTGTGATTTTTCGTTGTGTTCTCGTCTAGAAAACGGGTCTAAATATTTTTGGAGTAATATAAAATTATATTAGCATCAGGTATTTACACCAGATCAATAAATGTATAATATGCGTTTGCGTATATACTTCTTTTAGTAACCCATGGTTGAGTATTACTCACATATTTTTACCTTACTAAATCATTTAACCGTTATGATTCTCACTGATTGAGTCATCACGTTGGGACAATTCTTCACGTGCCTCAACGTTGTGTGTGTTGTTGACATCATTAGCTACCATACCTGATTTGCACCAAGGAAAGAACCAAAATTAGTTAGTGATAAATGAATGAATCAAAGCAATTGCGCAGATGTCTATGCCCCACGATGGGTGCCAAACTGTTTACCCGTAAAACAGTACAGTTAAATTTGTTACGTGGTTTATAAACAAACGAATTGATTTGATTCAAAAATGGTAAAGAGGTAGGATCAAAATCAAGATTTAACGAATGAAATTAAAGAAGATAACAAGACTGACTCCTTTCTCAACGTCTACGAGAGCAAAATTAGAAATAACGATAAAGTGAAAAGAAAGCTGTTAAATTGAGAGCAATCGGTTGATTCACCTCTTGAAAAAAAAAGGCCCTCGGGTCCAGACCCAGCTAGTGGAAAAGATTCAACACTATAGTCTCGCCCACAAGAGGAAGTTTGAGATGAATGGGAAAAAGAGAGTCATGGGAATGATAACTAGGAGAGCGACTGAGGCTACCAGAGAACGAATGGAAGATAAGAGTGTGGGATCAAAGAGAAAAAAAATGGAATGAGGAAAGGCAAAGCTATTAATCTAACTCTGAGGTAGAGGTGAAATTTCACCTTCAAGATTTCGATTAATTGAATCTCCCGCCCCTACTTCTACTAAAGCTAGCTCCCCCTTCATCATCCTTTTTTATTTCTTAGCTGCAACTTTCTTATTTACACCATGCACTTTTAGGGTACAGAAATACATTAGAAATAAAATGGATAAATCAAAAAGGAGGAAACATAATCAAGTTTCTAGGGATGGCAATTGGAACAGGGCTAGACGGGGCTGGTCTGGGTAAACACTAAATGGGACATGGCAGGGAAAGATTGAGATGGGGCAGGGCGGGCTAGGGTAAACACTAAACGGGACAGGACAGGGAAAGATTGAGATGGGGCGGGGCGAGGCAGGGCATGGCTAAATTTTTATAAAAATTTAATGAGGCATGGCAGGGCAAGACAAACTTTATTTTGGAATAATACACAATTCATTTTTGTGGGTTGTGCTGTAATAAGAAAGATCTTGCTATGACCATACAAATTCTCTCTACGCTCTCTCTCTTTTTCGCCAGTTAACTATTTTGATTCTCTTAGTGTGGGCTAAGACTTTTTGCTTTTCTTTCTATTGATTGAGACCGTTATAGCAGCGGAGAATTAGGCTGAAATCTATCAGCGAATAAGATTCTTAGAGAACCAAGATTACAACAATCTCCCAACCCAGAACAATCCTGAGGACTATGAGCACCTTGTTCACGAAAACTTCAATTCTGTGATCAATGTTAACCACTTTCAAACTATTTATGATATGGAGTATTTTGACCTTCAAGTATTAGAATAAAAAGGCCTTTTACAAGATAAAATCCTAAATTTGCTACTTCAAGAGCAAAATCTTTCTCAAATTCTAGAGAGATCTCCTTATTCGAACATTAGGAAAGAAGCTTATCACTTTCTAGAGAACAAACTAAGATCTGTTGGCGCTCCACGTCAAACACAATATTCTTGACGGGAGTAATAAAGTATAGCCTTTTTTCTGTGGAATGTTTCCTCCCCTTACAATGGTTGTTGATCTCTCTATTTATAGTTCTACCTAGGGAAACAAGATCCTAAGATCAAGCTCCTCTTAAATGATAATAAAAAAGTCATTGCTAAATTTTTAACGGCAAGCCTTTAATGCGGATATTCTCTGCAACTATCGCTCATTTAATGATAGCGAAATTCCCTCATTGAATGTTATTCGATGGCAAACCTTTGAACTTCTACCCTCGACTACGTTCCCTTCGAAATTTATCCGGTACGGGTATCGATCACACCCGTATATCTAGTATTGGTTGTTCCTTGACTCGTCTTTTGCCTATTTACGATATCACGTGTTATATTACTATTTGACCATCTGTTATCAACCAATTTTACCCCATACAGATAGTCTCTGACGCTTGAAAGGACGCACGTCTTCTCGAATTTAATACCCCGAACACGTATTGCCCTACGATTCAGCAAATACTTTTGCCGATGTTTGAGGTTCATAACCACTATTTTTGCCGTCTATAGCTTTTCTGTTACTCATCATTTTTCCTTCTCCACTTTCTCAATTTACATAAGTATTTCTTCTTCTCTGCATTTGCTTAGACACTTTCTTACTTCTTTCAATTTCCTCAGCAAGAACTTTTATTTTACAAACCTCATACCATCATGTCTTTATACATTGTTTCCTTGGGTAACACCAGTTTTTTCTTCGACGAGACCCGAAGAAAAACAAAAGCAAGGAAGTTGAGGTTGAGTCTCATTCTCCAACTATCAGCACCATCATACCTCTTCAACTCAATACTGCAAACAACCTTCAAGAGAAAGCTCCTTCTGCATCTTCTCAAAGAAAACGGTCTTGGCCAGTTCGTAGGTATCCTTCCTCCATTCGCACTTCTAATATTCCAATTATGAAGGAGGACTACAACTGCCTCAATGTTGGAATCCTCGCGCCAGATACGGTAGAGCGAGTTACTTACTCCAAGGAGGGGTTCACGTATGTCTATAAGTTTTCTTTTACCTTGGGTCCATTCTCTATGGGTCGAGTGAAGGGATCGACCCAATAATTTTGGAGTTTTGCCACCGATACCAAGTCTGCTTAGCACAAGTAGGCCCATCTATATGGCGTACGGTGGCCTGCCTTCACCAATTAGGCACTGAGACCGGGAAAAACCTAACTCTTGCATATATAATGAACCTATACTCCCCAAGATTTTTCGCGAGGGAGTAATAAACCTTAGCAAGCATGGTCACCATGCTTTCCTCACCAGTATAGACGATAACAACAGTCGCGGATGGATGAAACAGTTCATCGTATTTGCTACTAGGGACATCATCCCGACAACAAATCCAGCTTTTCTTGAGTCGTGGAACCGTTTTTGTAAGTTTTTGGTTATTTGCTTCCTTTTTCCGTGAAAAGATCATTTCCTGCTTTTGCTGATTTTTTGCTTCTCTTATTTCAGCCACTCGATGGGAACCACCATGGGTTCAATGTCTGAATCAATAGGTTCAAAATATTTTGGATATAACGACTCTGGAAACCCATCAGTGGAAGGAGAGGCTCCCAAGTATGAGTGGAAGGCAAAGTATCATGGTAAGCCAAGTCCCCTTCTTTCTTTTGTCTTCGTTTGAACATAGGAAATCTCGTAAATAAATTGCTAACTCCGTTCTTGCCTTATATAGGGCTTTTGAGGGGTTCCATCACCTGCATCGAATTCGACGCCTTAGATGACCCCGAGGAACTAGGAGGGTGTCGCAGAATGCCCTTGACCAGAGTAGAGCTTGTGGATCTGTCCGAGCCTCTAGTGAGGGTGCCTCCTCAAGGAGTCCCCAGTCCAAGAGCAAAAAATCTAAGAGAAAACCTCCCCCCCCCCAGATGGGCTTAGGAGAAGAGGGTAAAGAAAAAACCAATCGAGCCGACCATAGTGCCTACAGTGATCCTCGATAATGAAGTAGAAGCTAGTGATGAAGAGGCTTCCTTTTAAAGGAGAAAATAATTTTCATTGGCTCAACCGGGGGAGCTGCAAAGCCCAACATCAGGTGAAGTTGAGACACTTTGGGATGAGATGGGCTTAGTTGAGAGTGTTGATTCTCGCTTCCCGGCCCCCACTGTTGTCTCCGGCCAACCTCAAGCCCTTTATCCATCCATCTATTAAGCAAGCAAAAATCATCATTCCTTCTGCCACAACTGCTTCTTCTCCCTCTTCACCTGCTGCTTCTTTGCCACCACCACCAATTACATCTCCTCCATCGGCATCGGCGGAACAGGAAAGTAATGCTTCTCCTCCCCGGTCTCCGGATCACGGGAATTTAGGTAGCACCTATGCTATGCCTTCTCAGGATCCCCAAGGAAGGCGAAACGCCACTCTCTCAATCTCTAAGGAGTGTAATTTCCTCTCCAGGATGGTGGAGCTTTCCAATTACATGAAACCACTGGATTGCGAAGGATTGGAAGAAAATGAGCTCCCTTTCCGGGGAGTGTTTGATAAACAACAGCATGCACAGTGCGGCGCAGGTACCATACTAGTTTCCTCCTATATACTTCTCTACTTATATGTTACAAAGGTTATCCTAACTTTAGCTTTCTTTTTATAGGCCAACCTTCTTACTTCTGAAGGCCTACAAAGGTTGATCCTTGACAAATAAGGACTTGCTTTCGAGCGGGATCAACTTTTAGCTGAAAGGAACTAGCTTGTTGTGTGCCTCCTGGCGCTGGAGGCAAAAGCTACAGAGATAGACGAGCTCGAGGCTCGATTACAGCAGAGAGAACAAGATTGAATGGCTCACAGCCAAGAAACAACTCAATTACATGAAAAGCTTCAAGAGGCTAAGGCTAAGCGGGTCGAGCTTCATGACACCGTAATCGTGGCTGCCAAGAGCGAGTCTACCTTCGAGGAGCAAATTAATAATTTGAAGGCAGACTTATGCTCCAAAATCGAAGAGGCCAATGCTGCCGAGGAGAAGAGGGCCTGAATCGGGAGAGGTTGAAAAGGACCATGGAGCAAAACCGGCTTCACTTAACTACCAATGTTGAGCTTGACTCCTGCCTCAATGCCATGAAAGCTGAAAGAGAAGGGGTTCAGGCCGAAATTGATAAACTCCAAGCAAAACTCCAGGTCTAAGAGGATTCTCTCATCTTCGAGAAGACTTATGCTATATATTATATGAGGGGAAAAACCTTAGAGCAGGCCAAAGAGGGCATTGTCGATATTGATGATTGTACTACTAAGGCCCGAGAAGTGGAGTTATTTGCTTGTGAAAATCTTCCCGCTCGGCCCATTGCAGCTAACTCCTCAAATATTAGTTTTGAGTATTCGGGAATCAAAGGGGAGACTGATGAGCATGAGGGCCCTGAACTGGTAGTGGATCCGCCTTCTTCTACCGGGTGAAGCGTAGATCCTTCTCTTCCTTCGGGTTCTGAGAGCAATGATGTATAATTTTTCTCCTTTATTTTATTTTGTTTTACATATTTTGTAATTATGCCAAACCTTTCACGAGTTTGGCACTTGATAAATAAATTTAAAGAATTGCTTAAGTGTTGTGCAATATTATCCCTTTTGTGTTTAGTCGATTAATGCTTCGGGCATATTTTTATCCGATAACTTTTGATTTCAGGCATAAACTCTTCCGGAATCTACCCTTTACTATGAGGGTTTCATAAGAGAGGGCCCTTATGTTTACGGTACTCTTGAATACAACATCTCCTATTCATTCCGGCACAAGCATTTGAAGTTTTTGTTAACTTTCAAACGATAAACTAACTCATCATTTGGACATGAAATAAGATAAAATAAAAGAACTTTGTTTTATTCCCTCTATTTTTGAAAGTACATAGGCATTCATTTGCTTAAATAAATAAAGTTGCCAATACATGTAGTAACTTGTACAACTTATTTCTAAGGAGCTGATCTTGCAGTCACCGACCCTAGTGAAACATTATTGATCTCGGTTCTAGCAATCCCCGATTTTTTGTGGTATTCTTGGTGCCGTATCATATATTATTCCCCCCCAGTGTCCGAATGCGAAGTATGAAAATTCGAACACTAGAAGTCTTGTACCCGTATTGCTGCTTCACTGGTGAAAACAACTTGTGAAGGGTTAAATAATCCTTTTTTAGTAATGGAAGGCAAAGCTTTCCATCAAACCAAAGATTATTTAACCATTCACATAGCCCTTTACCATCGATGTTAAAAGTGTCTTGATATTAAAAGGTCTCGCCTTTTTCGATGACGCTTCCTTCGCAGTATGCTTTCCATCGCTGCCTCGTTAAAAACCTTGCCAAAAAAATCCGATTAGGACAGAAACTGATGCAAGGGAAAAAGAGTGCAGCACATACTTCAGTGTTGGTAGGAATCATCAGCAATAATACCTTTTGAGGTGAGCCACATTCCAAATGCTGGGTAGTTTGACTCCATCCTGATTTTCCAACTCGTATGATCCTTTACCGGTGATAGCTGAAATTCGGTAAGGACCTTCCCACATTAGTCCCAACTTCCTGGCATAAACTTCCCGAGTACTCTGAGTCACCTTTCTCAAAACCAAGTCTCCTACCTTGAAGTAATGGAGATTGGCCCTACAATTATAATATCTTTCATCCTTTGCTTTGCCATCCTCACATACGCCAATTCCCAATGTTCATCGAGCAAGTCCAGTTTTACCAGTAATGCTGCATTGTTTGCTTCTTTTGTTTGTTTGGGAAAACCTCAAAGTCGGCTCCCTTACTTCCACCGATATCAGAGTCTCCACGCTGTACACGAGAGAGAAAGGTGTTTCTCCCCGTGCTTGACTTTGTCGTTTTCTGATATGCCCATAGCACTTCCGGTAACTCATCGGGCCACTTGCCCTTAGCATCTTCTAACTTCTTCTCAAGGTTCTATATAATTACCTTGTTATTCTATTCCGCCTGTCCATTAGCACTTGGATGGTATGGTGAAGTTGTAATTCTCTTGATTTTTAATTCTTCCAAAAATTTTGTGACTTTTGAACCTATGAACCGTAGCCCGTTGTCACAAGCAATTTCCTTCGGTATTCCAAATCGGTAGATTATGTGCTCTCATATGAAGTCGATTCACCAATCATTTGGTAAGGACCTACTTCAACCTATTTAGTGAAGTAATCCGTTAAAACTAAAAGAAATCTTACCTTTCCAGGACCCGGTGGTAGAGGACCAACTATGTCCATTCCCCATTTCATGAATGGCCACGGGGACGACACCGTATGCAAGAGTTCTGCTGGTTGGTGCATAAACTGTGCATGACGTTGACATCTGTCACACTTTTGAACGAATGCCTCTATGTCTTTTTCCATCGGGGTCAATAGTAACGTGCCCTGATAGTTACACTTTTGAACGAATGCCTTTGGAATGACTTTTAGTGTAATTGCCCATCTACGAGGCAATATCGAGCTGCTTTGGTTCGTAGTGCCCGGGGCGCCTTCGGGTCTTCGGGTAGTTTACCATGCCGAAGATACTTGATGAACTCGTTCCTCCAGTCCCAGACCAAGTTGATTGAATAGACTTCGTGTAGCCATCCACATCTAATACCAAATGTAGAAGTTGGACGACAGTACCGGAATCAGATCCTTTCATCTCTGTGGATGACCTCAAATTAGCCAATGCATCTGCTTCCACATTTTCTTCCCTTGGAATGTGGATAATCGACCATTCTCTAAATCATGTAAGCAACGCCTGAACCTTGTTCAGATACTGCTGCATGCATTCTTCCTTTGTCTCAAAAATCCAATATTATCACGACCCAAAATCCAACCTGTCGTGACTCGGCAAGCCAACTACTTAGACATTTCCAACACTTTTAATCTTTGAAATATACTAAAACAATTTAAATAAATACAATCTCATAAAACATGATAGAATATCATAACTCAATACATAATGACATAATCTAGTACATTGTCTGGAAACTAGAATTGAAATAATAAACTGAAATATAGGGAGGGAGAGTCAAGGTCTGCGGACGCTAGGCAGCTACCTCGATGATCTCTGAATGTCTGAACTCTACGAATCAGCAACCGCCGTGACTGGAAACTCCTTGATCTGCACACGAGGTGCAGGGTGCAGCGTGAGTACAACCAACTCAATAAGTGACAAACCTAATCGTGGGAATAAAGGTAGTGACGAGTTTGAGTAATACAGTCCACATGCAGTATTAACAGAACGGAAACTTACAACAAATATGACACTGATATCTCAGAAATTTATAATCTACAAGTAAAGTTACAAGAATTTAGATATGCTTTCAGGTTTTGCAATAAAAGTTAACGCAGAACAGGGCAGATCCAGTCCAAAATGCAAATAAACCAGGGCAGATCCAGCCCAAAATGTAAATAACTGCTAGCATTGCGCCCACTATCGATGTGCAGACTCCGGAGGGGCCGATCCAGCCCAAGCGCTATAATAAGCCAAATCTTGGAATGAATCAATAAATCCTGCTGTGGCGTGCAGCCCGATCCCGTAAATATCACTCATAATAGACCCTTAATCTCACTCAGTCATTGATCTTCCAGTCTCTCGGGGTCACCAGGATCATGATAATTAGTCGAAACAATGATGAAATGATGTATAATAAAAGATAACAAAGACTGAGACATATTATGCAAATAATAGTTGTGACTGAGTACAATTTGAAAAATTAAGCAAACAATTCAACATGTAACACGACCTCTATGGGTCCCAACCGTACCAACACAGAGCCTAAGCAGGATTTCTAACATGACTGCCAGCTCAATTACTCTAACACATGGTGAAAATACGGGTAACAGTAAGATTATTCAACTATACAGTTCCATGGAATCGACCAAGTCACAATTCTTACAATGCACGCCCACACGCTCGTCACCTAGCATGTGCATCACCTCAATACAAATCACATAACACGAAATTCGTGGTTTCGTACCTTAAGAGCCAAGTTTAGAAGTGTTAGTTACCTTAATTGTACAAAACTCTATTCCAACATGCTCTTGCCTCGTGAAACGGCCTCCGAATGCTTCGAATCTAGCCACAAACAATATGATACGATCAACTCAAGCTATAAGAATCAATTGCATATAAAAATGCTAAGTTCTTAATCAAAAGTCAAAAACGTCAACTCAAAAGTCCACCCCCGGGCTCACGTCTCGGAATCTAAGAAAAGTCACAAAATCCGAACACCTATTCCACCACGAGTCCACCCATACCAAAATTACTCCAATCAGATACAAAAATCTCGATCAAATCCCCAAATTTTGGCATAAGAACTTTCCTCCATTTTCCCCCAATTTTCCGACCCAAATCACTAACTAAATGATGTAATCAAAGACATAAACATGGAATGTAACCAAAACTAAGTAAGAATCACGTACCCCAATCACTCCCTTGAAAATCTCTCCAAGAATCGCCTCCTACCGAGCTCCCAAAATCAAATTTGTTTTGTGAACTCAAATCCTCGTTTTTGAGATTTAATATTCTGCCCAGAAGTACTCAATCACGATCGCGGAAATACCTTCGCGATCGTGAAGCACAAATCAATAGACTAGAAATTTAACCCTACGCGAATGTGGTGAACTACCTCCTCAACATACGCGATTGTCTCCCTCTTCATGCGATCGCGAAGAACATCGCGTGACCTCAGCTGCTGCTTCACTTCCTCTTTGAGTCTTGCAATCGAAGCCTCATACTCGGCTTCATTGTTAGTTAACGAAACAGTTTTAATGACCTGCCTCAGGGTTTCTTCCGAGGGCGTGATCAGAACTACCCCAAGACCAGACCTTTTTTACGTTGGAAGCTCCATCCGTAAACAAGGCCAAAACTTCTGATGCCATTTCTGAAACCATCACCGCATCCTTAACAGCCAAGGACATTAATCCGAGACCAAAGTCAACTAGAAAATCGAATAAAACTTGCAACTTGATAGCGGTCCTGGGCATGTACTCAATGTCGAATTTGCTAATTTCGTGTGCCCATTTAGCCAAATGGCCTGACTGACAAGCACAAAACACAACACAAAATTGATACTTGCTAGCCAAAGATAGTATAGTTTAATTATCATCTCCACATGGATTGAATTTAAATATTGTCAAGTAATTTCCGACTTTAATGCTATTCAGGATGATTAAAACTTTGGTTGAAATGATTATGAACTACAACTAACTATTAAAAGTAAAGCAAATGATAATTGATCGCTAAAAACTAGAGACTAGCAGAACTGGGTTGTTATCAATGTAAGAAATAAGGGTCATCACATGATAAGTGCGAGATTGTTATTCTGGGATTGACACTGTTAAATTTCACTCTTAATGTTGTATTGATTCTCTCGAATTCAACAGGTTATTATCCTATTATTCTGATTCAGGTTCCTATCTCGATTAAACGTAAACCGTTCAAATAAGCTAATATGAAGTGTAGTAAAACTTGCAAGAATCTATTGCTAAGAATGGTCTAAGAGAAACTTCTCTAGAATACTTCTCAATCTTAATTCAAAAAGTAGATCACGAAGCTCTTTCGATCATTTTAAAGAAGTATTGCAATGGATTGAGGCATGCATTGCACTAATATTCAGTATTACGCTCATCTTCCGATTAAACACAATAATGAATATAATCACAACTAGATTTAAAGCTCTCCCAATAAATTCAAGCAATCAAACAATAATCAAATCCATAGATAACAATCAAGTCACAAAATCATGTCAAACCTTAAAGGAAACTAATCCATAATCATGAAGGAAGTCATCACAAGTAGAGTTAAAGAATAAGAAAACATTAATCCAACGTTACAATCTAACTCCCATATTGAATTTGTAGAAGGAAGATGAAATCTTGTGTCCTAAAGCCTCCAATGCTCTCCTAGAGTTCCCCAGGTCAAAAGTCCTCTAAAAATCGTATTGTGATGTATTTATACCATGTGGGAACGGGCCCGGACGAAACTATCCTTTCCAAGCCGAAGTGGGACAACACTCTAAGAAAATTACAAAAGGTGCGGCGTGCCTCGCAGCGCCCCATGTGCCGCTCCAGTGGAGAAGTTCAGAGAGCAGGGTTTTTTTCACTCCTCGGGAATTTTGCACTAGCACCTTGTGTCCCGTGGCGCAGTAATGCATTTTTTCCAGAGTAATTTTTTTCTCAATTTTTAACATCCAGACTTGGTCCTCGAGCCCCGAACACGGTCCCTGCTTCATTCTTTGGGCTTCTACTCAGACTTCAAAGCTCCAAATTATCCATTTTAGCTTTAAACTTGCTTCTTCACTCGAAATCACATCATACACAACATAACATACGTAATAAGCACAACATACTAACAATTAGGCTCAAATATAATCAAAGTGTAGTAGTTAAAGCGCGAATTATAGTTAAAAATATGAGTTCCTAGCCTACTATCAACACCCCACACTTAAAGCATTGCTCGTCCCCGAGCAATCAAATTACATTTCACATAGAGACGATCTTTTTATTAGATAACTTCCCTAACTCATCATACTAATAATATTTAAAGCAGACTAAGCATCCTATCATAATATCCCAGCCTCAAGACTCGACTCAAAAGCAGCATGCGTTTTTTTCAAAAACCTGCTCACTTACTCTAGCACAAAGGCTAAGGACATTACCTCCTTCACAAGTAATGTGCCTCATACAATCAATAGAAAGTATTTCCACACACAATACAGTTCAAGAACAATTAGGAACTCAAGATAGAAATAATTAACTCACTCTCAGAAATAAAATTCATGACGTACCATATGCTTGCCCGTAGTGTAATACTCTACTAATTGAGCTTATTCGGTCCAAGATCAAGTAGGAATTAATTTGGTTGTAATGTAGGCTATGGAATGGGTAGGATACATATAGATAATAGTGACTACACCTCCCTAATAACTTTAATTCATATACATTAAAATGTCAACATCACACTTATATTGAACGAAACCCAACCTTCATACATAATAGTATCAAGCTCCTAATATCTTTAAGCACAAACAAGATGAGAAGTACCACTAGCAAGGAAACAAAATTATTTTCTTTACAAAGTTCTAGTTTTTTTTTCTTTTTTTCTTCTTTCAAGCACTTCATTTGTTTGCTTTGTTTGAATTCCTTACAGGTGTTTCTCACAAATTTTCAAACAGTGCACCTTTCTCTATTTTTTCCAGTTCCACTCAAAACCCAACCATACCTCCACTTAACTTTTAACAAGCTCATAACAAATTCAAGTGCTCAAGAGAGGTGAAAGGTTCAAACAAGGAGTCTCAAATAAAGGGGTCAAGCTTGTACTGTGATTGTCAGAGTAATAGGATTATAGGCTCAAGGGGGCTAACTAAGATACATCACAATTAGGTGGGTAAAGCATATATTTGACTGAACAAGACTTCTATTTCAGTCTGCAAACACACATGACAAGTTTTAGACATCAACTAACATGCACAGAATATCAACAAAATCATCACACATGCATTGGCACATACCTCACTTAGGACTGGCTCTATCCCGATTCTCTAGTCAAAGCAGATAAGCAACATCAAAATCTAACAATTTCAGGCACTTATCCAGAGTCAAGAACTGAGCCTACGCGTCATGACTAAGGCACTCACTACTCTCAAGGCACAACAAAGTTAAGAATAGTTATCTCCATTTAACACCATTGCACAAGACGTTCTAATTCCTAACAAAAGAAAAACTAACTATACTCGGTTCAAGCAAAATCCTTGAAAAAGAACCGCGACACAAAAAAAAAACTAAGAAAAAATTGTTACACTACCTAAAAAAATAAAACAAAGATGAAAGACGTTTATTTTCTTCAACTTTGATCCCTCAAGAAGACAGTCGAGGAAATCCATCATCAAAAAAGTCAAAAATATTTTTGCCACAAAAAAAAAACCCATACATATTACATATTTACATCCGCCACCCCACACTTTAAATTATGGCATATCCCCATGACACATTAATAAAAAGCAAGAGGTAAAGAAAACTCCCCTGAATCATTTAGTTTAGGTCTAAATCGAAGTCGGGATCCACTTTGTATGCCGGACCCAGTGCACACATCCATGCTGAAAGTTTCTTTTCTGCCTTCTTTGGATATACCCCACACTTGTCATGCTTACTCTCACTAGCTCGCTCCTTGAGGGCCCTTGCCTTGAATTCAGAGTGTGCATTCAGCTCGTCTCTAGGTGCCCCTATTGGTCCCTCATCTTGAAAACCACCCTTTCTTCCCCCACTCTGAGCATGAGCTGCCTTTCCTGAATGTCTAGAATAGCTCTGCCAGTCGCCAAGAAGGGTCTCTCTAAAATTAGAGGGACCTCCTTATTCTCTTCCATACAGTGAACATAAATTTATCCACCCGAACTAGCACATCTTCCACTATTCCTTTAGGTATAGTAGTGGTCTGATTCGCCAGCTGCAAAGACACAGGTATAGATCTGATTTCTCCAATTTCTTGAAAATAGAAAAACGCATAAGATTAATAGATGCACTTGAATCACACAAAAAAAAATTCAAACTTAGTACTTCCTAAAGAGCAAGGTATAGTAAAACTCCCTGGATCTCCACACTTTTGAGGGAGTTTATTTTGCAGAATGGCACTACAATGCTCTGTGAGCTTGACAACCGATGTCTCTTCCACCTTACGCTTGTTGGACAATATCTCCTTCAGGAACTTAGCATAGGCTGACATTTGTGAAAGCACCTCTGTGAAAGGTATATTCATATGCACCTACTTGAGCACTCCTAGAAAATGCCCGAATTGTTTGTCCAACTTCACTCTTCTTTGCTTTGGGGGAAAGGTAGAGCAGGCATGTATTTTCTCCCCTCAGTCTCTTCATTCATTAAAATTCCCATCCTTTTTCTTCTTCTGAGCTCTAGTCTTCCCCTTCTTCTTCTTCTTCTTTAGACCATCATCTACCCTCACTTCACCTTCTTGAATGTTGCTATTCTTCTACTCCTCCACAATCTCTACCTATCCTTCAATCAACTCATCCTTTTGTTTTGCAATGGGGTCCTTCCATATGTGCCCACTCTCAAAGACATCGCATTTATTGTCTCTGTTGGATTTCTTTCAGTATCAGCGGGAGAGTTCCTGGACCCTCTCAGACAATAGATTAGCAAGTTGTCCCATCTTCTCTCCAAGTTTCGAATGGCTGTGCTATGAGTTTCAAGTCTCTCATCTATCTTAATGATAAATTCTTTCATTGGATCTTTCATGCTAGACTGATTGGACTGTTGAGGCTAGTACTGCTAGCTTTGCTGATTTAGAAAACCTGAGCTCCTTGTCCCTAGGGTTTAGAGTTATTCTGTTGCTATGCATTCACACTACCACTAGGTGAAATCCATGAAAATCCGGGTGCCTTTGGCCCATGGAATTAAAATTATTACTACTCTGGTAGTTGCCTCTATCAAAACTTCCCACAATATTTACCACTTCATCTGTAGTCGAGGCCTAACACTCATGCATTGGATGACCCATTCCACAAAAGTCACAGACTGATGATGGCTGGCTCTGAACCTTGGCTAAGGTTAACTTTCTTATCTCTCTGGCCATGGTGTCTAGCTGGGTTTGCACTGATGTGTTAGAGTCTACCTGGTGAACCCCAACTGATTTTATTCTATCATTACACTCAGCAGGCCATTGGTTAGCATCTTCAGAGAGCTCATCAAGAATTGCAACAATCTCCTCAGGAGTCTTCTTCATTAAAGGACCTCCAACTGCAGTACTTAGAGTTCGTCGTAAGGAAGGTGTAAATCCATCTCAAAAGTCCTGGAGTTGCATCCATAATTCGATTCCATTATGCTGACATTTTCTCACTATCTTCTTGAATCTTTCCCAAGCTTCGAAGACCGCTTCAGTGTCCTTCTAGCAGAAATTTCTAGCAGAAGTTGTGGAATTTCCTTCTGAATTACACTATTATTGCAATTGAGAAGTAGTTGTCAAGGAACATTTTAGTCATATCATCCCATGTCCTGATCGACCCCATCGGTAAGCTTCGAAGCCAGTGGTTTACGTCATCTTAAGTGAAGAGGGTAATTCTTTTAAGTAGAACGCATATTTTGATATTCCATTGTACTGGAAGGTGTTCATGATTTCCTCAAAGTCCATCAAGTGAGTATTAGGATCTTTATCCGCTTTCCCTCCAAAGACACAGGTGTTTTGGATAGTCTGAAGCAAGACTTGATTCAACTCAAAATTATTAGCTGCTACAGGTGGAGGTCTGACACTTGATAGTCCCTGATTATATACTGGTCTGGCATAATCACCCAATGCTCTTCTGGGCCTGGGAGCCATATTTTCGAATTGGTCTTCAACCAGGGGTCGATTTAGATTGAATCTTCGACCTCCATCATCTTCGATATTCTCATCAATAGCTCTAAGGGCTGCTTGAGCTGCTATCCGTGCAGCTTGTTCTCTCTGTTGTGCTGCCTTTCTTGCAGCTAATTCTACCCCATTATCACCGTTCTTAGCCAAGTGTTCTTGGGTTGAAGGTTGCCCCAAGAATTTTCCAGTATGTTTTTTCTCTTCCCACAACTGTCGCAGATGCTTTTCCACCTCTGGATTGTATGAAATCAATTCTTTTGAAGAAGATCGAGTCATACACCAGAAAAGTTAACATGTCGCCCTTTCACACAAGAGAAAACCCGTGAAGAATAAAATAAAATTGGTTCCTGAATTAGCACCAAAAACTAATTTTGAACACTATTGATTGACAATCCCCGAAATGGCTCCAAAATTTGACGAGCGCAAAACACAACACGAAATTGATGCTCGCTAGCCAAAGATAGAATAGTTTAATTATCATCTCCACGGGGACTGGATTTAAATAATGTTCAAGTAATTTCTGGCTTCACTGCTATTCAGGTTGACTAACACTTTGGTTGGAATGATTATGAACTACAACTAACTATTAGAAGTAAAGAAAATGACAATTGATCGCTAAGAAGTAGAGACTAATAGAATTAGGTTATTGTCAATGTGAGAAATAAGGGTCATGACATGATAAATGCGAGATTTTTATTCTATAATTGATACTGTTAAATTTCATTATTAATGTTCTATTGATTCTCTCGAACTCAACAAGTTATTATCCTATTATTCTGATTCAGGTTCCTCTCTCGATTAAACCTAAACCGTTCAAATAATCTAATATGAAGTATAGTGAAACTTGCAAGAATCTATTAGTAAGAATGGTCTAAGAGAAACTTCTCTCGAATATTTCTCAATCTTAATTCAAAAGGTAGATCACAAAGCTCTTTCAATCACTTTAAAGAAGTACCACAATGGATTAAGGCATGCATTGCACTAATGTTCAGTATTACGCTCCTCTTCCGATTAAACACAATAATGAATATAATCACAACTAGAGTTAAAGCTCTCCCAATAAATTCAAGAAATCAAATAGTAATCAAATGCATAGATAACAATCAAGTCACAAAATCATGTCAAACTCTAAAGAAAACTACTCCATAATCATGGAGGAAGTCATCACAAATAGAATAAAAGAATAAGAAAACATTAATCCGACGTTACAATCCAACTCACATATTGAATTGGTATAAGAAAGATGAAATCTTGTGTCCTAAAGCCTCCAATGCTCTCCAAAAGTTCCCCAGGTCAAAAGTCCTCTAAAAATCGTATTTTTGATGTATTTATACCATGTAGGAACGGGCCCGGACGAAAGTATCATTTCCAAGCCGAAGTGGGACAGCACTCTAAGAAAATTACATAAGCACGGCACGCCTCGCGGAGCCCCATGCGCCACGCCAGTGGGAAAGTTCAGAGAGTAGAGTTTATTTTCCCTCTGCAGGAATTTTACACTAGCACCTTGTGCCTAGTGGCGTCATAGTGCATTGTTTCCAGCGTAATCTTTTTCTTAATTTTTAACATCCAGACTTGGTCTTCGAGCCCCGAACAGGATCCCAGCTTAATTATTTGGACTTCTTGTTAGACTTCAAAGCTCCAAGTCATCCATTTTAGCTTCAAACTTGCTTATTCACTCGAAATCACATCATACACAATATAACATGCGTAATAAGTACAAAGTACTAACAATTAGGCTCAAATATAATCAATGTGTAGTAGTTAGGGTGCAAAATATAGTTAAAAATATGAGTCCCTAGCCTACCATCACTGACAACTCAGGTTTGTGAAGGATATTCCTCAAAGGAAAGATTGCTACAACGGCTATCGGGTGACACTGAAAATAAGGCCTAAGCTTTTGAGAGGCAAATACGAGAGCTAAGGCCAGATTTTCGAGGTGCGGATACCGAGTTTCTGAATCCTGGCAATATTTTACTAATATAGTAAATAGAAAATTATGTACCTTCTTCCTCTCGGGCCAAAATGGCACTTACCGCTACTTTTAAGACCGCTAGATATATTAACAAATGCTCGCCTTCCCACGGTTTTAACAATAACGGGGGGCTGGACAGGTACCTTTTTAGGTATTTCAACGCTTGTTAGCGTTTCGGAGTCCATTCGAAATTGTTCTTCTTTTTTAGGAGTGAAAAGAAGTGATAAGAGGATCTTGAGATAAACCTGCTTAGAGCCGCCAACCTTCTGGTCAGTCTTTGTACTTCCTTCGCACTTGTCAATTGGTCCAAAACGTTCTCGATAGCTTTGATTTTATCGAGATTTACCTCGATTCCTCTTTGCGAGACCAGGAACCCCAAGAACTTTTCGGAACCAACCCCCAACGCGTATTTCTCTGGGTTGAGTTTCATGTTATGCTTCCTCATAATGTCAAAAGTTTTTGAAGATGTTTCAAATGATCTCCTACATTCAAAGACTTGACTAACATGTCATCAATGTCTACTTCCATATTCTTACCTATCCGATTCTCAAACATTTTATTAACTAGCCTCTGATAAGTGGCTCCGACGTTCTTGAGCCCAAAAGGCATCATATTATAGCAATATATGCCAAAATTCGTTATGAAAGAAGTTTTTTCTTGATCCTCCGGGTTCATCTTGATTTGATTGTACCCAGAGTAAGCATCAAGGAAACTCCTTAGCTCGTGTCCATCCGTAGCATCAATCATTTGATCAATGTTTGGCAATGAGAATGAGTCTTTAGGGCACGCCTTATTTAAATCCTTATAGTTTACGCACATCCTAAAATTGCTATTCTTTTTTGGTACTACAACTACGTTCTCTAACCATTCCGGATATTTTACCTCCTGGATTGAACCGCTATTGAGTAATCGAGTTACCTCTTCTTTGATAAACTTGTTCCTGGCCTCTGCTATTTGGCGTTTCTTTTGCCTCCAGTGGGAAATTTGGATCCAGACTCAGCTTGTGAACTGCTACCTTAAATAGGATACCTGTCATGTCCGAGTGCGACCATACAAAGTAATATGCGTTAGCTTTAGGAAAATTTATATACTAACCTGAGCTCGGAAATTAATCCTGTTCCCAGGTGAAACTTCCTTTCCAAAATTCTTCGAACAGGGCCACTTTCTTGAGTTCTTCTGCGGTCGACTTGGTCGCATCCGTCTCCTCTGGCACCTAAACATATCTCGGCACCTAATGAGATTCCGATGACTTCCCACCTTTATCGTCTTCATTCTAAAAGGGAGAAGGTATTGTTCCTGTAATTGCTATTTGTTGGACTTTTCCCCTTGCTGCTAGAAATAGTTACCGTGTTCATCTCCTTCGCCACCGGTTGATCTCACGTTATTTGCTTGATTCCTTTCGACATTGGAAATTTCAATAACTGGTGAAATATTGAGGGCACAGCCTTCATCTCGTGTATCAATGGCCTTCCAAAGATCACATTGTAACCCATGTCGCCATCTACTACTTCGAATATAGTGGTTTTTGTTACTCTTTTGGCGTGTGTGGGCAGAAAAATCTCTCCTCGGGTTGTCATGCTTGTCAAGTAGCTAGCTAAGAGCTTTATCGCCGGAATAATGTTGTCACTCCCCGAACTCGGGGAGCACGACCGGCGCTCAACCGAATGAACCCGGCCGAGCAAGCCTATTAGATTTTCTTCTACCCAAACTCATCTATGAATAAAGAAGAGATGCACTCCATTAATCAAACACTGTAAAGATTTCATTAACAACTCCTATTTCATTTCCATTATCAGCTTCGTTCATAATTTCCAAAATATTACAAGTTTATAGATATAATGAAAAACATGTTTGCCAAATACCAACATTTCTAGTTCAATTCCCCACATCAAACACCACCCACAACCTGTCTACGGAGCCCCTAAGTACAAAAGAAGAGTAATATGAAAATGCCGGCAACAAGGCCTCGGCTATACCTTAAAACACAAAGTACAACATCAAATGATATCAAGCCCGGAATAGAGTAGGGCTCACCAAAACCTGCTGAATAGGGAGTAAGTACTAACGAGAACCAAAGTTGCACGTTGACAAACCACCTGCATCCATTGAAGATGCAGCGCCCGGGGCAAAAGGGACGTTAGTACATATGGAATAGTACTAGTATGTAAAGCTAAATGTCCTCTTTCAAAATAGAATGCCCATATAAGAAAGGCGAAAGACATAGAACAGCAAGTCACAATCAACCGTATCCAAAATTTAAAACATAACAATTTTCAAAATACGAAATTAATATATATTTTTGGTTGGAAGGTCATTAGCACCAATATACCACTATGCTTTTAGCACGGAGTGCGATCATGCCCAATCGGTAGGCCATCTGTACATGAACAATATGGTTTGACATGTGATGCGAAAAAAAGGTGTTACCAAGAGTAGTACCACCATGTGCGCAACATGGTATCCGATCTCCACCCGATTAGCTAGGTCGCCTTCCGACATATGCCGTGTGGGTTGACTTTTCCAATTCACAACTATTATCAATTTCATCCCAATTAAGGGGAATAATATCAACCCATCAATCACATCCCAAATAAGGGGAATACTTACAATCCACTTCTACACCGGCACGTGTAGTTTTAGGTGTGGGTTGTTACAACCCACCCTTCCTCCGTTTGCTAATGATACTCACAAAAATTATTATTTTTATTTTTTTTGCACACAAAGGTAACATAGATACAAATGTATTTACCTAATCATCTTTCGCATTGTATAAATCTTCACTAGTATTTTCAACCAATCACAAAAACAATATTTTCTTGGCTCTTTTGGCCATTCAGAAGATTCTTTATTCATGGCACAGTTTCATATTCCACACTTTGATTCTTTCCTTTCATGGATTGTCATCATAAATATCAACATATATAATATTATGGAAATCACAACTTTAAGTTCATTAGAAATGAAGAATTTAAGCACAATAATTTTTTTTCCAAGAAATGGAATAAAATGATTGGCAATCGGCGCAAGTTAAAATCATAAACAAGTAACACACCATTTATTCTTGAAATACTTTTTCCGAAAAAGGGCAGTTGATGTGCCGGGTAATTTCGGCACATTTTGATATTACTTGCTTAAAGTTTGACTTGTTTTACTTGCAAATTATCATGATACTTATGTAATTTTAGTGTATTTGCAGTATATCGAGTGTAAGAACCCAGAAGTACGGAAAAGAGTTCAAAAAGCCAGCTGAAGACAAGAAAAGAAGTAAGAGCATCACATATGCGAGTATGTGATCGCAAACAGAAAATGCGAATCGCATATTCCACAGGCAGATCGCAAACTAGGGCAGAACTCTAGGCCAATTTTCATGTCGAGAATGCGGTCGCAAATGCGACCGCAAAACAGGAATGCGAACCGCGAAATAGCCAGGTGCAATCGCAAACACAAACAGAGTTTTGGGTGAAAATCAGAGTGGAAAATGCGATCGCATAATCAACATGCGAACCGCGAATCAAAACGCGATGGGAGCAAAATTTTGTGGTGGAGTTTGCGACGGACGATGATCATTTGCGGTCCACATTTCTGTTCTGCGACAGAAATGTGTTCCGCATTTTTACCACAGGGGCAAATTAGACCGAAATTCGCCTCGGGTTTTGGGCCTCTATAAATAGGTTTTATAGGGTTTTGTGAAGGGAGTCTTGTCAGATTTTAGAGTACAAAGTACGGCAATTGATTTTTGAATTCTTAGAAGCTTTTGGGGATCAAATACCTTCTATTTTTGTAAGATGATATCAATTACTCTTCATTGTTCTTTAATTATCAGCATGTGTAGCTAAACTCAAATGCTGAGGTTGTGAACCCTAGATGGGTAGAATGTTGTTGAGATCTTGATATTAAATCTGATTTCGAAGGAAGCTTGATATTTATTTATTTCTTGTTCTTCAATTAATCGTTAGTGGTTGCAAACATTAACGAACGCCAATTAACTCTATCTTATCTTGGAAAAGTGAGATAGAATTTGGTAGAAATAAATAACAAAGACTCAAGGCTTTAAACCTTGTTTAATAAAATCGCTTAGGAATAAGTTGGTTTTAATTTGGCGTATAATTAGTTGTTCTTAAGCATGACTCTTTTGTATTCGGGAGAATCGCAGAGAGGATACACTATCCAATTATTGGGAAATATTGAATAATAAATTAAACATCAATTGCATATCAAGAAAGGTATTCAATATTAATATCAAGAACATTCTACTACATTAAGGGGGACACAACCTTGGTTTCTTAAATTCATATTTTTCACATTCATACAATAAAAATTAGTTTTCAGTTTTTGTTTACTTATACATTCAACACTTCTTTATTCTATTTGACGTACTTGATAGAATTACGACTTAGTCAAGTATTACATTAATTAGATAATAGTTTCACACCTATTCCCTGTGGGATTCGACCCCAACCTTGTTGGGTTATTATATTTGACATCGACCGCTTACACTATTATTAAGGTGTAATTTGAGCGAATCAAATTTTGACGCCGTTGTTGGGGAATACGGTCTTGAAATTTCTAATTAGTGTATACTTTACTATACGTCTAATTCCACTTGATTATACGCTGTTTGTTTTGGTTGTTGTAGATAGGAAGATATGTCGGACCATGAAGATGATGTGGAGGTGGAGCAGGAAGAAAATCCTTTTGCAGATATTGAAGAATATATAGAGGATACAAACGCTATAGTACCTCCGGCTATAGGTGCTGCTACTTTCAAGGTGGAACATGGACTAATTCTGATGCTAAAAGCGGAGGGATTCTTCAGAAACTCCACTAATGACGATCCAACGCAGCACCTCAGGAATTTCTTGGGTGTTTGTGCGATGCACAAGCAAAACCATGTCTCTGACGATGCCTTAAGGCTGAGATGCTTTAAGTATTCGTTAGCTGGAGATGCGAGGAAATGGCTTCAAAATCTTCCTCCGAATTCCATACGTTCATGGCTTGAACTTGTCCGGGCATTCTTGTCAAAGTGGTTTCCACAAAGCAAGAAGTCTGAGCTCAGAGACAAGATATTCTTCTTTAAGCAACTACCTAGTGAACAATTACATGAAGCATGGGATCGCTTCAAGTTGTATTTGGTGAGGTCTCCAAACCCGATTCCATCTTGCTGGAAAAATTCTATATGGGTTTGGACCCTATGAACCAATCAATAGCGAAGAATGCTGCTGCTGGATCGTTCCTGGATAAAACCTTCGCTAGAGTGACTCAGATCTTAGATAAAATGGCAAAACACAATCAGGCTTGGCATTCCGAGGATACAACAGGTGGTATTGCAATTGGGTCTCCTTCTATGAATAACTTGATCAAGGAAAATCAAGAACGAGACCAAGTAATTGCAGAACTTGCTACAAATGTCAATGTGTTGACAAAGCTTTTCACGAAAAATCAGAAGAAGAAAGTCAATATGTTTGAGAATGTGCAGCCGGTGCAAAGTGATGATAATGAAGAGGCAAATTATGTTAATAATTCTCAAGGTGGGTATCAAAGGCAGAATTACCAAGGTCAAGGCTCGCAGAATCAATGGAGACCAAACCCGCAAGGGCAAGGTCACCATCAATGGCGTAATGACCAAAGTGGCTCTAACCAAGGAAACTGGAACAGCAATAATAATTTTTCAAATCGAAGTTCCAACCCTTATGTTCCTCCAAAGGGTCAGTATTCGAATCAGGGATCCTCTAGTGAGTCTAAATTAGAGAGCATGCTTGAAAGAATATTACAAAACCAAGAAAAGTCTGATAATTCCATGAAGAACATGATTGAATTGGTTGGCTCACACTGCGGCGATTCAAAAGTTGGAATTGCAAATGAGAGATCTTTCTCGTGAGCAATATCCACAGCAGAAGGGAACACTTCCTAGTGATACGATTGCAAATCCAAAGGGGAGTGGAAGTGGCCCAACTTCCCATATTATGGCTATCACTACCAGGAGTGGTAAGACATTGCAAGGAAGAGATGAGCAAGCAGTTGATGTGGAAGAACTTCAAAAAGGGGTTGAAGTTGAAAAACCTAATGTTGCTGAAGTAAACAAAAAACCAGAAGTTGTGCAAAACCGAGATGAGACCCAAGAAGGGATAAAGGACAAGGCAGAAGAAACATCAAACATTCTCCGCCAATTCCTAGACCCCCTCCTCCTTTCCCTCAGAGACTTGCGAGAAGAGTTGACGACAGCAAGTTTGAGAAGTTCTATGACATTCTCAAGCAGTTATCGATGAATATACCATTCTTGGAGGCTTTCCAAGAAATGTCGGGGCTTGCCAAGTATCTAAAGGATCTTTTCACAAAGAAGAGAACCACCAAGAATGAGGTGGTGAATATGACTCACCGGGTTAGCTCTATCATTGCTACAAATCCAATACAGAAGAAAGAGGACCCGGGAGAATTTACTATTCCGTGCACTATTGGAGTGCGCGACTTTGCTAAGGCACTGTGTGACAATGGAGCCAGCATCAATCTAATGCCACTTGCCATCTACAAACAAGCTGGATAAGGAATGCCAAGGCCGAGGAGCATGAGGTTGCAGATGGCTGACCGTTCAATCAAAAGACTAGTCGGTATTGTAGATGATGTGATTGTGAAAGTTGGAAATCTTCATATTCCAGCTGATTTTGTGATCCTTGATTGTGCTGTGGACAAGGAAATCCCTATTTTATTGGGGAGACCATTCTTAGCTACTGGAAGAGCACTTATGCATTCGGAGCGTAATGAAATCAAGTTCCGGGTGAACAACGAAGAAGTTACCTTCCAAGCTAGTAAGGGTATGAAATTACCAACCGAGTACGAGAATATTTCACTAATCGGTATTGTGGATGAAGTTGACGAGGCTGTTGAGATGAAAATGGAAGAGCAATGCCTAGGTGAAGCACTGGCAGCTATATTGGTGAATTTCGATGGTAATGATTTGGAAGGCTTTATGGAGTCGGTGAATGCATTAGAAGGACGTGGCTCTTACTCATATACTCCACCAAAACTGTCCCTAGATTTGGAAAATAGAGCTACACCTCCTGCAAAGCCGTCCATTATCGAACCACCTCAATTAGAGCTCAAACCACTTCCGTCGCATTTGAGGTATAAATTTCTTGGTTTGAATAATACTTTACCGGTAATTGTTTCTTCGTTGTTGAATGATGTGCAGGTGGAGCAGTTGCTGCAAGTTTTGAAGGAACACAGACAAGCCATCGGTTGGACAATTGCGGACATTCGGGGAATCCCTGCTGGAATTTGTGAGCACAAGATTCAACTAGAAAATGGGACAAAACTGAGTGTGGAGCACCAGCGACGGCTGAATCCATCAATGCAGGAAGTTGTGAAGAAAGAGATAATCAAATGGCTGGACGCTGGGGTAGTCTACCCAATTGCCGATAGTTCATGGGTGAGCCCGGTGCAATGCGTGCCAAAGAAGGGAGGCGTGACTGTGGTCAAGAATGAAAAGAACGAGCTGATTCCTACAAGGACAGTAACCGGATGGCGGGTATGCATGGATTACAAAAAACTCAATAGCGCCACATGCAAGGACCACTTCCCTATGTCTTTTATTGATCAAATCCTTGATCGGCTAGCCGGAAATCCTTCTATTGCTTCCTCGACGGATACTCCGGGTATAATCAGATCAATATAGCTTTGGAGGACCAGGAGAAGACAACGTTCACATGCCCATATGGGACATTCGCTTTCAGTCGAATGCCATTCGGCTTATGCAATGCTCCAGCCACCTTCCAAAGGTGTATGATGTCTATCTTTTTTGATATGGTAGAGGATTTCCTTAAGGTCTTTATGGATGATTTTTTGGTAGTCGGGGAAACTTTTGAGCAATGCCTGAAGAATCTGAAACAAGTGCTAAAGTGGTGCGAAGAAACAAACCTTGTACTAAATTGGGAGAAATGCCACTTCATGGTGGATGAAGGTATTAGTTTGGGACATATAATCTCAAGGCATGGCATAGAGGTGGATAAAGCTAAAATAGAGATCATCTCCAAGCTTCCTCCACCCACATCCGTAAAAGGTGTTCGTAGTTTTTTGGGGCATGCTGGATTCTACAAGCGGTTCATTAAGGAATTTTCAAAGATTGCAAACCCAATGTGCAAGCTCCTTGAGAAGGATGCAAAGTTCGTCTTTGATGAGAAATGCCTCGCAGCTTTTGAGGAACTGAAAACAAAGCTCACCACGGCATCTATTATTGTCACACCTGACTGGTCGCTGCCTTTTGAGCTTATGTGTGATGCTAGCGGTGTAGCTATTGGAGTTATGCTGGGACAAAGACACAATAAAGTTCTTCACCCAATATACTATGCTAGCAAGACACTTAATGGGACGCAGATGAATTACACTGTAACTGAGCAGGAACTGTTAGCCATTGTGTATGCGTTCGAGAAGTTCCGTGCGTATCTATTGGGCTCTAAAGTGATTGTGTACACGGATCATGCAGCTCTCCGTTATTTGATGGCGAAGACAGAAGCAAAGCCACGACTAATACGATGGGTTTTACTGCTGCAAAAGTTCGATTTCGAAGTTATGGATCGCAAGGGAACACAAAACCAAGTGGCAGATCACTTATCTAGACTTGAAGAATCAGGGAAACAAAAAGAAGAGCTGGAGATAAATGACTCATTTCCAGATGAACATATACTGATGGTATCCAATTCATTTGCACCGTGGTATGCAGACATCGCCAACTACATTATCAGCGATCTTATTCCGAAAGGGTTGGAATCATACCAACAAAAGAAGTTCTTGATGGATTGTTGCAACTATTATTGGGAAGAACCATTCTTATTCCGTGTCTGTGCTGATAATATAATTAGAAGATGCGTGCCTGGGGAAGAGATGCTACAGATTCTGAAAGCTTGTCATGACTCACCGGTTGGGGGTCATCATGGGGGTAACAGAACAACTGCAAATATTTTGGAGTGTGGTTATTACTGGCCGACTATTTATCAGGATGCTAATCAGTTGGTGAAGTCTTGTGACCAATGCCAACGACAGGGCCCAATTTCGAGGAGGCATGAGATGCCTATGAACTTTGTTATGGAACTCGAATTATTCGATGTTTGGGGTATTGACTTCATGGGCCCTTTCATAAGCTCATGTGGGATGAAATATATCCTAGTGACTGTGGACTATGTATCCAAATGGGTAGAAGCCGTTGCCTTACCTCGGAGTGTGACCGCATTTCTAAAGAAAAATATTTCCACCCGGTTTGGCACCCGAGAGCCATTATCAGTGATGGAGGTTCGCACTTCTGAAACAGAGTCTTTAAAGTTCTCCTTGACAAGTATGGGGTTAAACATAAGGTTACCACACCTTATCATCCGCAATCGAGCGGTCAACTTGAGGTATCCAATAGGGAGATAAAGAGCATTCTATCAAAGACGGTGAACGCAAATAGGACCGATTGGTCAAGGAAGCTCGATGATGCTCTATGGGCATACCGTACAGCTTACAAGACCCCTATCGGTACATCCCCTTATCGGTTAGTCTTCGGAAAAGCGTGCCATTTACCCGTAGAGCTCGAGCATAAGGCTATGTGGGCCTTAAAAAGGTTAAACATGGACTAGGCGGAGGCTGGAGCTCTAAGGCTAGCACAGTTAAATGAAATGGAGGAATTCCGTCTTCACGCTTATGAGAGTGCAGCAGTTTTATAAAGAATGAATAAAATTCGTCCATGATAAAAAGATCTTGAAAAGAGAGTTTAAGGCAGGGGATATGGTATTGCTGTTATATACAAGACTAAAACTATTTCTGAGGAAACTGAAGTCTAAATGGTCTGGACCATTTAAAGTTGTTGATGTTTCTCCGTTTGGAGCTGTTGAATTAGCATCGG